>NW_010589020.1:0-41172 GCF_000705375.1 Tinamus guttatus | reverse complement strand
ACACTTCCAACTTTTACAGGGCTACTCATTTGCAATTTTGAGGGATTTATGGGATTTTGGGCACATGGACCTGTTCTCACTTGAAAACTAGGAATTGTGAAACCCATAGTTTTAAAATCCACCATAAGAAGTCTTAGTGGGCTAAGCTTCAATAACACGTACAACTGCTTTATCACTTTGCAAAGCAGTGCAAGATACTGTCTGTACGCGGGCTGAAAGCTAGCAGAGAACTGACTACCAAACTTTAATTTAAAAGTTAAATTCTACTTTGAGATATAGAGTATTAAAGGTATAGGGAAACATTATCTAGCTAATCTTTTGTGACAAAAACTCCAAAAGGGTAAGGGACCTAAGATAACAAGATCACCAGTATCGTAACAATTCAACACATACTTGGCAGAAATGAAGAGATGGGGTTATCATGGGCAAACAGGCTATTTACTGCACATCTCCCTTTCCTAACACAAACAAAAACCCAAAGAAATCCTCTTCCTCAGCCTTGCAAGACCAGGGAGGAGCGCTACAGGACAGAGGGGACCCATCTTGAGGGTTAAGTCTGCACACTTGATGCAGGGGGAGAGTTGATTCCTGGCTGTAGCCAAGTAGAGCCAATTTTTTAACTAATTCTATATCCTCTTGCCAGGCTAAAAGGGACCCGATGCTCTACTGAAGCTGTGTTCAGAGAAGAAGAAGAAGAAGAATCTGAGGTGAGAAATCATTTCTGTTCAGAAAACCTCTCTCTGCCTCTTGCACAACTAAAGCTAGTGAAGGATTTCTTGGACCAGAGCTCCAGCATCCCTCCACCCATAAAGTATCACCTGCGGTGGGTGGGCAGAGGTGCACAAGTCCAGCAGTGTATCCACCACACGCCCAAGAAAAAACACAGCAGAATACTGCAAAGGTCTCTGAATATCTACCCTGAAAATCCTTGAGGGGCAGAGGAACCTGCACAAGAGTTTGTTTTGATGAGAAAGTGACAGCACCTGAATCTTTTTCTCACTTTGCAGGATAGTAGGACAACACCATTGGGACTGGAGGAGGAATTGGCACCACCGACAGAGCTGGGCTGCTCGAGACACCCTGCCCTTCCCCTGCACCTTCCCAGCGCGCCAGCCCAACACGGCGACCTCCCGGCGCGGCGCTCGGCAGCAGGGCACAGCGGGAGGCAGCAGAGCCACCGGAGCGGGATGTCTCTCATTCCCCACTCCGGGAAGCTTACACAGTTCTGTCGTACACATCAAAACCAAATTAAAAAAAATCCAGTCAACACAGATGAAACAGAGTCTTCAATAAAGAGCAGTGTCTTTAGCAACTCACTTTTCAGAATGATCTCTTCTAATTTCCACCTCATTACCCAGGAGAGGTAGCAGAGAAGTTAGACACATATTAATGGTCTCCAGTACATTTGAACTGTTTTGCATTCAATTACAAAGCATTCTGCCTGAAGCTATTACATTAGCTCTTTGTTACATACATCTAAAAGCCCACTCACTCTATATGAATTCATATGTGATAGTGTAGATGATTACCCATTCAGCATAATCTTCCCAAGGACATTTCAAGGATTAGCTGTGATACCCACTAATCACATTTCAAACACAAAAATAAGACAGAAAACTCAGAGTCTTTTCAGCTCCTTGTTAAACAGGTTCACAAACCCAGAGTTTTGCTGAAGGCAATGAAACATCCCACCTGGCCACAACAGCACTCCTCCTTCCCCTTGAAAGAACAAGGGCTTTTTTGAGGTCTGTCCTAGTCATACTAAGAAGTTATTGTGGCTTTTATCGTATGCATTAAAATTACCCCTCCCATTATCTCTTTATGAGATGTGTGTTGTCCAGTCTCTTCACAATTTGACTTCTCGCTCTGTCTTGATTAAATCACCAGTGGCTTCCAGGGCTACCCACAATTATACTTGGAATTATTCTTGCAGCATATCCTGTGTTTTTAAAGAATAGGAGACCAAGAGGCTTCCACAGAGAGAACGGGAGGGATCGCCACATAGGATTACTCTTGAAAAGATTGTTTCTTTTTTTTTTCTTCTTTAAAAAGATTTTCTACAGCTAGAGAGAGGATAATTTTTATGAGTCTAGAAACAAAATAGGTTCACCATGGCAGAGAAGCTCAGGAAACTGAGCTTAAGTTTTTTTTAAAAAAGGGGGGTGGGGAAAAGTAATGCAGGTCAGCAATAGGTGCTTCCATCCCCCCAGGCACAAACAAGAAAACAGCACTGCCACATTTGCCCAAAAAGCACCCCCAGCTGGCAGCATACGGAGAGGAGCTCCCGCAGCACACAGACCAGCCAAGGACAGCGGTGGCACGGATGGATGAGGTGCCCAGCTACCACCTAGACTCACGTGGCACATCACCCAACCGGGCAGTTAGCACAGCCTGCACTTAAGGGACTTTGAAAATGAAGAGCAGGAGGAATTGGAAGGAGGAAAGAACAGGGTGGGAGATATGATGTCCCATGTTCAACCACCTCTTTGCTCTTCAATACAACACACAGCTATGCACATCCAATGCACGCAAACACCTCTGAGAACCCGTCTGGAAGAATTCCTTCTAGGAATGCTAGGTGATTTTACTGATACTAGAGTGTAGGTCACTCCACATTGTGGATGTCCCATTTGGCAGCCTATTTCTGCATCCCTGTCTCTGTATCATGCGCTCTACAAAGAAAGCGCCTTTGCCGCTGGCCTCCTTGCTGTGCCGGGAAAAGCGGCTGTTACAAAGCTGAAAATGCTTTCCTGGTAATTAATCTTTTCATGGGAAAGATATTCACAAAGAAAAGTCCTCAAGCAGACTCTAACGAGCCCTCCACAGAGCCACCCGAGCTGCTGATTAGCATTCGCTCCAACCCTTCCTAACATTAAAATCTGGCACTTAACCTTTGAAGTTGCAAATACAGAACTCAGCCTATGAGGACAGAAGTATGCAACAAATGTGGCCAATATTCTTTTTAAAGTGACAGTTAAAAGGAAAACATAGAAAACAGGTGACAGAGAAAGTCAGGCTTTGAGGTCTCCACATTTGAAGGTGCTTAAGGCTTTGGGCCATGCCCAGCCATGCTGGAGATTTGTGGTTAAGCCCATCTATATCCATCTTGTTCAAAGGCAAAACCCCTTATTATCCATGACTGTTCTCAATTCCAACAACTCTTTATGTTTTTCTCTCCTTCTACAAAGCTAAGTGCGCCCAGTCCCACTGGAGATCTGTGCAAGAAGAAGATTCACAGAAGCATTCACAGAAGAACAAGTTTCTCAAACCTGGATGTGATTTGTTAGGAGGTCATGTTTGGAGTTACCAGTTTAGAAAGAGCGAAAATCAACTGAACAAACCAATCGCAGCCTGAAAAGCACCAGGCTCCGCTACTGTATCAGCTCTTCTTGCTTAGGTAGAATTATCTTGTATTGGTCTCGAGGACAGGGTGAATCATTGCAACAAGTTTTCCAGTTCTATGCAAAAGCTCCCAAATCAGAACTCCTTCCCTCTAAAATCCAAGTTTCCTATACAGGCGTTTTTCCTCTAAAACTTAAGTTTCCTATATAGGCATTTACCACTAGTTGAGGCCAGTCACATGTACATCTTCCTCATCACTATTCAAAAAAAACAAATCAGCTTGTTCTTGTATGTCCCTCTTGTCCGCTGTTTGTTACCCATTAGCAGTCTGCACGCTTGCTTCTCTTGCTAGCACCGCTCTGGACAATGCATGAGACCCACGGGATCTTCCATCCTTATCTTGCCATTCCTTGCAGACTCCTTACAGAGATGAGGAGCTGGATCATGATAGTAAGGCAACCAGATAACAATATATTACAGTTATGCAAACATTTTTCCTTTTTTCTTTTTTTGTAAAATTATAGAAAAAGATTGAAGGGCCTCATACTATTCAAGCTTGGATTAGAGAGAAGAATTTTGTTTTTAATTAGGGTCAGATTATCAGCTGTGCAAACTTACTGATCAATTAGAGCAATACACCTACAAGTTAGTGCAATACTCTGACACAGTACTAGCTCACATACAAAAGTTTTACATTTCCAAAAGTAGGTAAACTGTAATTTTTTTCATTAACTTATGAAATCAGGTATTCTTCTCACTGAATTTATTTTTATTTCACTAAGTGATTTTATTGTGGCTTTTCTAAAACAAACACTTCAAATAGTTAATTTTTAAATTCTCATTTAGTTTTACAAAAAACAATTTCATTTCCCTTTTTGTCTCTGAAAGCAATGGAAAAAAGGAAAAAAAAAGATGAGAAATAAAAAGTATGTGCTGACATCCACGTACTTTATTCCTTAACTTCTATAGGAGACTTCTACAGGGATTTCTAGAATTGCCCCATTTCTGTATAGATGGGGTTCTCACATTTCCTGGAAGTTACCCAGACCAATCAGCTCTCCACTATTGAACATAAGAAGCAGTAGGTGAAAATAATTTAGTTTGCTGCCAGATTAAGTTAGTAGCTTCACAAAAACTTGAGAACACAATGATAGCAATCACAGGAGTATATTCTTAGCGCATGCATCCAACTTTCCAATATAAAACAACATCCTGGGAAAAGAAAAATCTTTCAGTGCTCATGAAATGAAATACCTGTCAAAACACCATTTTTTGGTTTTGTATTTTTGGTTGCACTAATTACTCTGAATATACTTCTTGGCAATTAACTAATGTAAATACCTGAGGATATACTACTTCAACACACACTTCGTTCCCTGCAAGTACGCGTGTAAATGAAGAGTGACTCCGATCAGGTCAGTGAAGTTTGACGAGCTGCACACACAGGCGAGGGGGCCGTGCAGTTACTTGCTCTCCAGCGTGCTGCCCTGGAGCCAGCCTGCCCTGCCCCCCCCCCCCCGCCTGCCGCGCCGCCCTTCTGCGGAGCCTCCCGTGCAGACACCCTGCCCTGTTCCGACACACCCGCTCTCTCCAGCGCTCTCGCTTCTGAAAAAGCTTGAGAATTCAGTTTTCACTTGAAAGAAAAATAAAAGCTTTGTAAGTTTAAGAAATCCATTTTCAGAACCTCTTCTCCTGGAGTCTGAGTTTCAAGAAAAATAAAGTGCTAGAAAAGAGAATTCTGAAAAAGTCGTTAAGAAGCCCTCTGCCATCTTAAGCAGCCATCCTGAGCACTTCTTCCTTCGCCAAGACCAACATGATGTTCTGCACATTCAGCATGCCCAGCGTGAAGGAGAACCCATGCGACCTTGGATAGGAACCGAGCAGAGGAGCCAACTAAAAGTCGGAACCAAATCACAGAGACATCCCAAACGCCATCTCATGGAGTATATTGCTCTTGCTTCCCCTACTCTTATAATTCCTTAAAGGGAGGCTTTAAAGGGAAAGGCAAATGCCTTTCTCCTCCTCCAGCTCCAGGAGGAGGAAAGAATCTTAAAATGATAAGAAAAAATGGGGTAATGCTCTTGCCCGTACATTAACCTCCGCGCCTGTGGCGCATGTGTGAACCATGAACATCTTCCCCGTATCATTTGATTCTTTGATTTCCCCACTGCTTAAGGGGCTTTCAAAGTATGTTTAAGCAGCTATGAATGTGCACACTCCACACATTCAAGAATATTGGTTCCAAACTTGGAGACACTGGTTGTACTGGAGCATATCTAACCTCCCTAGGCACAGAAAGCGGGCAGCATTTCCTCATTATTGACTCCAGGGCACAGGATTTGCAGGTTCTTGATTATTTCAGCAGTTTCTGAAGCTCCTTGCATCGCAGCCTCTTCTCCTTTCTTTCCCCTGTTATTTCTGAAGTGACCTAGGCAAACAGCTGCTGCCTTCACATACTGTGGGATAAAATCAGAGGCTTGAAGAACTGACAGCTCCTGCAGCTCTGGCTAAAAAGCCAGCAACGCCTCAGAGGGCAGTGTCGGGCTGTCAGCACCCCTGGGATGGGTGATCACCTACAGAGCAGGCCCGAGGAGAACCCACCTGCCCTGCGAGCCCCTCGAGCCCAGAGCCCTCTCCACAACTCGCATCACGACGCAATGGCTGAACTCTGGTTTTGAGCCGGGGTTTCTGGGAGCTTAAACAAATGGCTTATTTTACTCAACTAACAGTGTCAACTGAAACAAAACTCATTTATCAAACATTAAGAAAAATACCTTGCACATTAACTTCAGAAATAATTTTTCCCAAGGAAATATTTAAAGCCTGATTCATGGACTTATAAATCATGGCCAGCCGAACTTCACTGATTCCGGAGGAGATGATGGGTCTGCTAGACCCTTCCCAACACTTCTCCATTGCAGACCATTGTAAATCTATTTAGCAGCTTTTGGATGCAGAAAGTTCTGGTCTGCGATATGTCATCTTTCAGGAGACAGACACAATTATGCCTTGAAATTTGTCTTCATTAACAAGTAAATGTTCAAGCCATGCACAGAGACCCTCCTCCTCTCTCCAATTTTAACTAGCCTGTGGGCATCTGGAAGTCAAATTTGTCAGTGAAAACAGGAACAAGATTTGGAACAAGATTTTTTCTCACCCAGAAGAGATGGCTGGGATGATCTAAAGTGGCCGAAAGCAACTCTGGCAGCTGGAAACTGCCTAAAAGAAAGCAGACCTTCTGGAGAGGAAATTAAGTTATCCAAACACTACTACTGATTGCCCTTCATTTCATAGCTACAAAGCTTCCCGCAGATCTTCTCTCAAAATGTACCAATACATATTCACAGAAACCGCAGAATGCTGTAAGTGGTGTATCACTCCCAAAACACCCCCATGTCAGCATGACATCTCAGCCACATCCACAGTCTCTGCTGAATGCAAGTATGTAACCAGAAGCCCTGGATTTCCTGCACCTTCACTGCAGTAGTAGGGTTGGTAAAACACTTCAATTACCTCCATACAGCGGTTAAATGCACCGCACATGTGCAAAAGGGGGTTATTTAAATTATTCACATTACACGAATGCCAGAAAACCCAACTTAGCTTTGGTTCCCGGCGCTCGCGGCCTGCCTCGGTGGGTAATGGCATGGAAAGCAGACAGCAAGGCAGGATATGTGTTGAGCCGCCAGGGTGGGCGACCAAGCCACAGAGCATCCCGCTGACTCCCCACACTGCTAATTCCACAGGCGCAGCTCCGATTTCAAGAGCGACTATTTTCACATCCAATGCCTCCCTCCTAACAAGTATTTCAGCATAGAGCTTGGTTTTGAAAGACTCCAGAACCAGGGGCTCTCCAGGGCGCAGCCACAATGGCATCAGACAGCGCTCCTATCTCCGGGCACAGCAGCAGCTCCGAGCAGCTCTTGCCTCGTGCTTCTCAACCTCCGCACACTTGCTCTAATTTCTGTGCTTTCCCTATCATTGCTGTGAGCGTATTAACAGGATTAAACATTACCACAGTTTAATATATCATTACTGAGTACCAGAGTCTTTGCTGATTATACCCGTTGATCAGTTTTGCAGAGGCAAGCGGAGCCTATTTCTAAACATTTTCAAACCCAACAAGCGTCTGACAAGTTCAGCACAACTGTGTTCCCGTAACATGGTACGTCTTGCAGGGGACGCAGGCGGGAGCAAAGGCAGCTGTTGTGCAGCCCCGCTAGCCACACACGCTGTGACAAAGCAGCCAACAGAGCCAACAGCTCCCTGGCCCGTTCCAGCTCCCTGCAACGGGCATGCTGGGCTATCTCCAAATTAATTTGAATTTCTGATATGTCAGGTCGTGTTAAGGCCCACAATGCTACATCCTGTCGGCTTGAAGCAAGGCGCAGCATAACCTGAAATGGTGCAAAACAACTCCACAAGTCTGATCTGAAATGATGCGATGGACAACGACAGAGAAAAACACACACTGGTCAAAGGCAGCAACATCCTGACTCTCTACCACTCCTCACGCACTTCTGGAGCAGTCCAAATGGCTATCTGGGTTCTACTGGATTTTCAGTTAATTGAAAAATCTTGGAAAATTAAAAGAAATGCTTCTCTAAAGGTGCCAGAAAAATAGGTAGTATTTTTCCAAGAGCTTTTTGAGATGTGGAAACTCTAACAGCAAAACAAATACTCCTTGGGAGTCAGTGCTTAATTGATGATTCAGCCAGCTTAATTCAGGACATCCAAAATGGAAACAAAACCTTGAAATCACTCAGTGGAAAACAGGTATCATGAGAAAACAAAAAACAAAAAACGACACCCACCAAAACAGTACACTGCAAACCTAGAAATACTGCAGAAGTACATTGACAGAAAGGGAAGAGTATCTTTGGGTTTAACATCATCTTTTGTGAATATTTTCCATATAAAAAAATTGAGTTTTCACATAAAAAATAAGAGCAAGTCAGCAATGAGCTCTTGCACCATCTAGTAGACTCTCTGAACTAGGTCCCCTAAAAGGCTCATCAACAGGGTTGTGCTTTTAAGTCTAAAGATCAGTTCCAGTTTATTAATACCATAAGCTGTAACACATCATAAGGCCGTACAGTTTGAAGCACCAAGGAAAGGCTCTTCAATAAATGCAAAGTTTTAAAGGAGATAAGCAAGAAAAAGATGTTCTTCAATGTCGGCAAGTTCATGCTCGGGCTGTTTTGTCTGCAGATCAGTGTGCTGACTGAATCTGTGCAGCAACAAAAATATGAAGTACCTGCCTGTCAACAAACAGAAATTAAGTAAAAATAGTTCTGGAGATAAAAATAGACACTTCCATTTACTTCTCAGCTTATAAAATCTGTTTAAAGAAAATACAGAAAAGCTCTAGAGATGAAAGATGCTTGCCTTCAAAACATCACTAGTTGTTACCACTGCTCAGGGAGGATCAACAGCCAAACAAGCATTAACATCAGAAATTAATTTGGTGCTTCTTCCCGGCACGGCTTGCACGAAGACAGAACGCAACAGAAACAATATTTACTCACAAAGATCAAGGAAAGAAAGAGCTCTGCTCTTCCCAAAAGAAAATAAAAGCTAAAGTAAGGCAAAAGCAGCTTTGCATTTTGAAGACGTACTCGAGATACCGAGTTTCTCTTTCTCATGCATCCAACAGCCCAGCTGACTCAAATGTTAATTGGCACCAGGTCTATCTTGTGGCAACGAAAGGAGCATTTCTGGCTTTCCAGCCCCTTGCTAATGTCTGAAGAGCCAAGTGTCTGTTTCTGGTGGACAAAATTACCAGAGAAGGGGATTTCTCTCTATCAATGCCTCTTTCTGCAGTGTTGCAGCTCAAGGAAGAGGGATGTTGGTGACAAGGCAGCTCCCAGCAGAGGCCAGGGCTGCTCGTGGCTGGGGCCACCCGCCTGACTGCTAGGGAGTAGTGACTCGCATCTCCTCTTGCCCGGACATAACCTTATTCAAAAGATCCTAAGTAGCAGGTTATCCTTCAGGATGTCATGAAACAATTTGTAGTCTGAGACACTACTTAAAAAGAAAAAAAATGTAGGAAATAAAAAAGCCGCTGCTCTCTTGCTGCCTCCCTTCACCCTGCCCACTAATCTGCAGCTTCCTTTAGAAAAGACCTTCAAACGAGAGAAGGAAATAAGAAGATTAATTAAACATTTGCTATGTAAACAAGTTCCACCCTCAAAAGAAAACATGATCACTTTTATGTAGGAAGCCTCCCTGAGTAAACACGTTAAATTTTCCATAACCAGTACACAAGGACCCGGAGGACCAGGGACGTTACCTGGAGCACGGTGGCCTTCCAGCCACACCACTCGCCGCGCAAGTGTCCCAGCACAGCAAGCAGTGACCGCCGCCGGGAACTCCAAATTCGTGCGGTGTGCTAGGAATTACTGCCCTTTTAATGCAAGCTGGGCAGCAGAAACAAGTTCTCAATTACCAAAATATCTTGGCAGGGCGGGACGGAAGAGAGAACCTAGCTCATACATCTTCATTCTCAAAGGGTAACGGGTACAAATTGAAAGACAGAAGTTGCATCTCCACGTGAGGAAGAGCTTCTTTCCTGTGAGGGTGACAGAGCCCTGGAACAGGCTGCCCAGAGAGGTTGTAGAGTCTCCTTCTCTGGAGATCTTCAAATCCACCTGGACTAGGTGTCCCTGCTGGAACACGGGGTTGGACTAGACGATCTCTAGAGGTCCCTTCCAACCTCAACCATTCTGTGATTCTGTGATTTGAAATACTACATGTCAAAGGAAGGAAACAGATGGGCTTTTAAGTTCCACCCCCGCCCCCCTCTGATTTCTGAACAATGAGCAAACCTGGCAAGGAAGGGTCTCTTCACAAGCAGCTCATCTCCCAAGCACCCTGTGCTGCTTTACGGACGTGGAAGTCCTTCAAAGTTAATTAAATGCACACTAAAATATTCCACTACCTCACAACTTTCAAACACCTCAGCATCACATTTAATTTTTATCTTTCCATTTAACACAGGACATATGTTATGCTCTGAAAAGAAGATGAATTTGACCTTGAGACAAGTCCTTCAGTTAATTTTACTCTAGTATTGTGTAGTTACAACATATTTTACTTTAACTATCATCAGAATTTACAGCCAGACATTTTCAATATTTATCAGTTCATCTGACTTTAATTACAATAAGCAGGGAGCGAGCTTCCTGGGCCTTCAAAAGTCACATCTATCAGAATAAGTTCTCAGAAATCAGCAAAATCTGAGCCTGAACGTTAACTAAGGTAACACAGACCTCCTTGTGCTACCCATTTTCTGTGGGGTGCTCAACAACAAAGCACCTACCAAAGGCCAAGGAGAAATCCACACATCCACTGTATGACCAACCCAGCAGCATCAGGGCCGCCCTACCTTGGGAAGCAGCCGGCAACCGCGTGCTTGGCGCAGACCACAGAACACAGCAGAAACTGTGTGATGTGTGGGAGAGAGAGAGGAAGAAAACACAAACAGGAGAAAATACTACCCAGGACATAAGAACGCAAGCTCGTCCGGATTGGGCAGATACTTCATGTTCAGCAAATCAACACCAGGTTACCCATGTAGTTTGACCTTTCCAAAATAATTCACTCTCCAGGACAGTCCAAACATGACAAAGACTCAACTTAAAAAGTAAAACGCTACAGAAAGCCACCAAGGCTACATGAAAACAAAGTCACAATATGAAAAGCTTTATAGCACAAAAGAAAACAGACACTGCCAATCCCCCTCCACATTTTATGTACGCGTTCCTGCAAAGATAGCATACATTGCTAACACTCACGCTGCGTGCATGCAAAGCGAGAAGCACAGGAAATTATAAGCTCTTCAGTGCAATGTGCTGCTCCAAAGCCTGGATGTCCTACACTGCTCCTCACCCTCCAGCAGCCAGGCTGTTTATTTGGGAATCCAGAAAGCCTGGTGTTGATCGCAGAAAGTACAAATTTGCGTTTTATCACAGAGAATTCACTTTTGCTTAACGTGCCTAAGTGACACCAAACCAAATTCTTATTCACACTAGCTCTGTATTTAACTCTGTTTCTAATCATAAACCCTAGGTAACTCCCCGTTTACACAGATGTCCATACACTTTTGCACACACCGTATTGCTCTCTGTGTAGTGCATATAGGTAATGTTCTATATGCTCAGGTGCAACAAAGAGAGAGTCAAGGTCTTTTCAAGATTAATGGTAAAATAGGGTCATGCTGCTTCCCCGTTTTCTCCAAGAGTTCACAAGAGGCTTGTTTGAAACCTACGAACAACTAGATTTTGGGATGGCTTCTGCCTCAACAGTTTTACTAAGAAGCTTTAGAGGCTTGCTGTCAGTTGAATCTTACTGATAGCCATCGTTACCTTCATGAGAAACGGCACTTTAAAAAGGCAAACAAATCGAAAACACTCTTCCCTGCTATCTGAGACCTGAGCATTTAATGGACAGAAAAGCTGTAGAAGAGTCACAGCAGGAGAGGTGTGAACACAGTGTGGTTTTAATGCTGGATGAAGGGCTGCTGCGCTCCCTGCAGCACGCGGTTGCTCCCGTGCAGCGCCTGCCAACGGGGCTGGCACACGCCGCTCCGGCGGGAAGAGCCGGAGCCGCAGCGGCCGCGGCACTACAGAGCGGGGAGCGCCCAGACACCACCCGACACACGGGAAAGCCCACGGGGAGCTCCAGAGAAGTCAAGTTCACTGCTGCTGCCTCGCTTAAAATAAGGGTATTTTCCCCAACAAAAGGTCTCTTTGGTACACAAAGAATTAGCTAGAAGAAAAAACAAGCAACCACCTTCCCACCCGAGACATATACAGGAAGAAAGCTATTCGTATATTCACCCAGGCCTCTCTACTTGCTCATTTCCATTAAATGATATTATTAGAATAAGAGCATTTAGCTATTAAGTATATTAGCATGTTTTGCAAAAGAAAATATTCAAATCAATATCAATTGATAGCATCGTTTCCACACAGGTATTTTTTTTCAACTAGATGGACAACAAGTAAGAACCACCGCTTCATCTAGGGGCACATTGACCTGCATTTGTCTAAAATTGCTCACATGTACACAGAAATATTTAAAATCCCTATCGTCCAATAAATCAATGACAAATAATTGTCTCCACAGATTGTGCTGAAACAATACTTGGAAAAACAGCACCGATCACAAAGAAGAAGAAACCCAACTTTACTTTTCTGTTCTCTGAACAATCATTAAGAAACCCTAGATGGCTTTCCTGACTCTTTAACTTGTGTTAAGTGCTATCAGCATTAACAAGAAACAAAGAGCTAATTATCTATTGTTTTGCTAGATAGCAAGGTTAATTTTTCTTACTCACATTGGCATGCAAAGCTGGCAAGGCAAGACGCACTCCCCTCCTGCAGCAGGTCAGGCGTGCCCGGACGCCCCACCCCGCGCAGGGGGATCACCAAGGCAGTGCTGCACCACAGACTTGTCCTGGCACATCATAAGCCACCACAGCGGCTACTGCGGACAGTTTTTTGCTGCCTCTGTTTTGTTTTTTAAGAAATGGTTTACTCCATCCCAAGCTGTTACTCACCCTGGTACCAGTGAGTCTTCCCAAACACAGAAGGTTAATTAACGCGCAGAAGGAATTAAGCACCGGAACATCAGAAACAGCCTGGTTCATGAGCACTGGCAGTCATGAATCCTGTGGCTTTGTGCCTGATGGTTGGATTACCTCATGTTTAATCATGTCTCATTAAAGCTTTTAGCACCCTTGAGTCTTCCACAAGACCCTGGTCTTTGGAGACTCTCTGCTGTCAAATTGCAATGAGCTGCTGCTGTGGCTGGGTTGATACCCTGGGTGTTTGATATTTCACGACCACGTTCACACCGTCACCTTTTTCGTAGCACAAGTCCACAGCTCTCCTCCACTGACCACCTAATTTTGCAATGTGTGTAGAGAAGCTTTGTGGCCTCTGCCGTAACAAGCTGGTCTGAAATTGATTCACAAGATGGAAAAGATGCAGGGTCCAGGCAGACCAGCAATCTCACGCATGCAGAGGACACTCACAAATGTCTTAGTTTTTCAGGAACTCAAGCTAAAAAATTCACCCAACCAAAACATGTCAGTCCTCCCATACACATACGCAGGCCCGTTCTGCAAATGGCTTGGTATTATACAGCCCATTATAAGATGGTATTTAGCCTTCGCAGTCCCTCCGTACGCAGTCTGAAGATAGAGCAGCCCCGCGCACACCCGCGAGTCGCAGGAGCGGAGCCGACACTGCTCCACGGGCCTCCCGGAGCGGCACCAGGCACGGAGCCACGTGGGGGCTTTGCCACAGCACGTGGGACCCTCCTGTATGTCCTTTCACTGACAAGGATGGTAATAAAGTTTTCATTATTTATTCTTTGTCTTTTAAACCAGCCCAATTCAGATGCTTTAATTTGCAATGGGGCATGCAAAAGAAAAATCTAATTACAAACTTCCTTCTTTCCCTCTTTCCAAATGTTAAACTTTTAGCTTTGCTAATCTTTGCACTATTCCACTTTTTTTTTTTTTTAATGTGCTGCAATGAAGTTGCTGAGTAGGTGAAATTAAGTCCCTCTATCATCTTTACTATGTGAGCTCAGCCCATAAAGGGAAGCAAACAGATCTTGCTGCCAACTTTGCATTTCACTCTTGCCACTTGAGTTTAGGCTAATGAGAATGTTTTCAATCACATCATGTTCTAAATCATCAAGTGATTTTCTGATGCTATGGTCTGAAGAGGCACTGAATTTCTTACTGACACCACCAAAAGCATTTGAGATTTCTATTATTGCTAATTAACTAATTTTCTCAGGCTGAGACTGTTGAACAGCCAGATTTACTCAGCCAGATCAGAAGTGAACTGGTTAAGTTATATTAATGCCACCAGCATGAAGAATGCTGCATGCTAAGGAAAGGCCAACAAACACCACGGGTAACTCCAGCCTGCACACGGACACAGCTCCGAAGCACCTGAATGCCAGAGGGAGGGAGCTGGGGCCAAAAGGGACAGCGCTTGGGTGAGGAGAGCCCGAAATTCCACCAAGATCCTCTTCGTCCCCCAGTGGCAGTGCTGCCGCTGCCCCATGAAGCTTCGCCCCGGCGCCGGCCTGCGGGTACCACGTGGCTGCCGCGCTCTCCTCCCCCGCGTCCTGGGCCTTCCATCAGTTTCTCCTGCTCTGCTTTGCACTTATCCTTCTACTGCTGTTAAGAGGATCTAGAAAGCTGAGTACGGCCTTCGGCAGTACTCGATCAACTCAACTAACAGGTCAATAAGCCAGCATTTAAAGCGTCCCTCTTCCTTTGCCTCCCACCCTTCCCACTGCAGGGCCGCCCTTGTTATTCCTCTGTTAACACCATAATAGATTGTTTTAGTTAATTACAGTTTGTCCAGGCTTATGTGGCTGCACAGGATGGGAGAAATGAAAAACAGACTGCACAAAATACCACCGCAAAACTCCCACAGATATCACTTTGTAGAGCAGGGACAGCAGAGCACCAAATACAGCTTACTAAGCGGGGAGAGTGTGCTCTTTTGGCACCACCACTGCCATTTGGAGTCTAATATCTGCAGTCTAAATCGTGGGTTTTTCATAAAATTTGATGAGCTCACATACTTCCATCCAAATTAATCATAACATGGCATCATTAATGCAGAACAACAGGGAAGATCTTCACTCAAAATTAAAGCACGCTGCTGCTCCTTACGCCAACAGGATTTACTCAAGTGCCTGGCAGGAGATCCAGTTAGGTGTTGGTGCCCAGGCTGTGCTGTCTTATGGATACAGCGCCAGAATTTGACCTTTAATTACTCTTCTGCAGCAGGGGGGATTCATATTTCTACTTACAAAAACAAATGGAAAAGACAGTTCCTTCCTGTAAAGATTTTGTTAGTTGGCACATTAAAGTGACACAGAGCACTGAACCTGGTTTGGATTATTCCTTTCTTTTCCAAGATGACCTGATGTTTCAACATGGGTTCTGAGAGCTAAGATACCATCTTAACTCCTGAGTGACTGTCAACGTCAAATATTAAATGCCATAGGCCAAAGGAGGATGACTTTCAAAACGAGAGAGGGGTTAACCTGCCTGGGACAATACAGGACCTTTGTGCCATAGCCAAGAGCTCAAGGTGCAAGAAGAGTATTGAGTATTTCAGGGACTGGATATTTGGATCTTTGATACAAACACACCAGCTGCTTCACACTTCAGCAGCATTTTCCTAACTCTGCACAGGTGCTTTGCTAGGCAGATACTCTCCTGAGGATATAGGCAAAGAGTGGGCAGAGGCAGCCCAGAGGAAAGCACCACTGCATTGCAAAAGCAGCTCAGGCCAGCGAGAAGGTGCACCAGAGCCAAACTCCCTGCCCCTGCGCTCCACTTCTGTGCAAGTCTGCTGCACCGCAGCTGAAGACTGACCGAGCCAAGGCCTGGATTCTTACCGATACATGGGATAGGGAGCTGGGAGACCCCAGAGGCCTTTCAAGGTGACCAGCTCAAAGGAACTGCCTCCCAGCAGCTTTGACAGCTGTGTTTCCCATTCAGTGTCCTCCTGTCATGGGGAACCGTCAATGAGATGACAGTGAGAGAAACCCCCACTGATTCTCCTTCACGTTCCTCACAGAAACAGACTGGGTCTTCATTACCAAAGCAACAGATATGAAAACAAAGTGCCCACTATTAAAAGGATCTTGTTAGGATTCAATGTTTCCCAGTAAAATGAAGCTAATGCCACCTACTTTTTTCTTTTGTACACACACAAAAGTATTATTTCCATTTAAACAAATGCTATAACAATATGTGAATGTTAAACTACTCTCCAGAAAAACTCAGACAGCCAGATTACATTCCTAATGGGCTCTGACTCTGAATAATCCAAATTGCAAAGTCTTTTTTACACCACTTTTTATTTAATTCTTCACAGTCTAATGATGCATTTGCCTCTAAAATGACTGAAATAGCTCTCAAAATAATTCCTATTGAATCAACAGATCTAGATGCTAAATGTTCCAAAACATAAAGTAGGCAAGTAGAAAAGGGCCTGCACTGCACAGCTCAAGGGACTCCAAAAAATCTGCTACCTCCACACTCCTTTGCCAGAAAGGTAACCCTGCATAGCTGGACATTAAATGCAGGCTCCATAACCTTACCAAAAACCAAGGGATAAGAAATACCTGATTTCTTCCAAGGGGAAGAAAAACCTGCTTTGTAAAAACACACAAATAATCTTTAAGGTCAATGTTTCAGTGCATCATATCTACGAGGGTGTTAGCAAGCTACCTTATCTTGTTGGGTGAAGGACTAAACGCTCAATTGCTCAAATGCTACAATAAAATAGCTTCACTAGACAGACAGTTTACTATAAAGTCAGGAAGGCAGTAAATAATATTGGTGAGACCACTATTGAGCAAGGGTAGGACAAGGTTCTGGCCAGAACGCAGACAACTCAGAGGCTCTGAGGCTCATGCCCGAGCAGGTCCCTGCAGTTTCACACCAACTCCTCCCAAGACAGGAAGCATCAAGACGGAAACCTGCTCAGTATGAATCCCCAGAGCACGTCACTGACAGGAATTCATATTTTCTCATTTTGTGCTATTTCCTGATTTAATAACCTCCCAGGCAGGCTACATAGCTTATCTTTGTTTGCATTCATTTATCCTCACCTGAAAAAAATCAATCTTTGCTTATCCATCTTGATCATTCCCCATTCCTTTTTTTTTTCCCAGCTAAGACAAGTATCTTCCTTTGCCGAATACTGCAGCAAAATAAGAGAAAATCTTGCATTTTCCCTGGGGGAGGAGAGGATGCCTTTTACTGCATTTAATTCGAAGAAAAATACTTATTCCACAGCCCACAAAAATCATTGCAGCCCAGACTACTTACAATCCAAACTTGCCTTTTGGGGGTCAGAGGGTATCTGTGGCTTTATATTGAAATACAATTAGCATTAGATATTTCCAGCTCCTAAACGCTGAGCTGTCTAATAAATCTGCTATATTATATATAAATGAGTACATTAGCCTACCGTTTTACAAGTGTACATGAATTTATCATGAGCATGGGAATACAAGGCATGGTAAGAAGCTCAAAACATCACGATAATGTCACAGTAATAGCATATATTTTCTGATAGCCATTCAGCATGTTGCAAAGCATTTTGCGTTTCAGTGCTCTATAAAGAGCACATTCCCCCACGCTGCTGCCCTCAAAGAGTCCAGGACTTCGCGTTCTCTGCGGTCCCCAGGATGGATCCGTTCAGTGAGAGGCAGCGACTGTCAACATGATCCACCCCGGAGCGCGGCTGCTCACGGGGCACTCCCGGGCAGGCAGCACGAGCAATCCTGCAGCGCAGGGTCATTCCCAGCGTATCAGCGAGGCACTGGAACACCCCGGCCACGCCGCTGCCCCGGCCTGGCTAGGAGCACTGAGCGATGCTGAAGCAGAGCCCAGCAGCCATCCTAACACACCACAAACATGGAAAAGGAGGGAACAAACAATCAGGCCATGCACACCGGCACTACACAAATAACCAATTTGGATCAGATGAGTAAACTAAAAAAAAAAAAAAAAAGTAGAAGATTACTTCCAGTAAGACCTTTCCTTTAATTTTTTTTCATCGACTTTCCCTTCCTTGCTGTTTAAATGTTTAAAACGCAAACTCATTTTAAACGTAGCTATTTTGCAAAAATAATTTCTGTCCATTGCTCACCTACCCTGGCAGAGGAATTACACGGCAGACGAGGGGGGAGTTCTTACTTTTGTTATTTGTCCTCAGTCCCCTTACTTGTACACCTCAAAAAATAAAAGTGTTAAAATTATTTTATAAGTAATAATTTGAAATGAAAATGACTTTAATTACCAGCAGTATTATATACTCTAACACACTACTAAAAAACCTATGCTTAAAGTGGGCCAATTACTTTAAGTGCTGCTAGAGTCAGAAAAACGATTCAAGGATAAATACGGGAACACACAATGCTATTTCTTCAAAAGCTTCCAGATCAAATTCAATGTAAAAGCCAAAAGGTCTATTTTTTTCTTCTACCCCATGGAATCACAAAATCCCCCCGAGCCTTGGAGGACTCACCTGAGTCCTTTCTCTCCCAGCATCCACAACAGCAGCGATGCTGATTATACAGTGAACTACCAAACACCATTTTCCAACAAAACCCTTCGTTTTGCCCAGGTTTTTGTATTTGTCTGGAGTCCAGACACTCAGCAGGCCTGTTACGCATGCATAATGAAGTGATGCAGAATTTGTGTAGAATCAATGCTCAGAAGGTGCCGTTTCTTGTTGGCTGAGGGTTTAGATCCTGCCTATTCCTCTCTCACTTCCACTCTGCAGCAGCACTCTGAGGACTCCCTCCCCATGCCACTGCTGCTGCAACCTGCTGGCAGCGGAGTCACATTTCCTAGCGGCCAACTGCCTAAATTCCCTGTGTTCCACTACTCATACACAGCGATCCCAAGCCCGGCTGCCCTGCCGCAGCTGCAGCCGGGGAGCTGCAGCCATGCAGCCCGGGCAGGGGCCGCGCGCGCTTCCCGGTGGCAGCAGCTCTGCGGGACAGGCACAGCCCGTGTGCGGCTGGCCCTGCACTTCCTGAGGGCCACATGCCCTCTCCGCGCTTCAAACACACACCTCGTCCTGGAAAAGCCTGCAGAGAAACACAGCAGCCCTGTAAGGCAGAGATGGCTGCTAAGAGCTGATGACAGCCGGAGAGAAGATAACTTGCTGCACTTACCAGAATAAAGAAATCTTCAAGACAGTGCAAGCAAGATGAAGGTGGCCTAGGCACAAATGCTCTACTTGGCCTCTGATGCAAGAGCCTACGTTACACACCACAACGGATTTGTTTATTCTCTAAAACTTTTACACTACTGATCTTCTCAGCCGGACAGCACTTGGTAACCACACATTGAAACCAAGAATTAAGAATAAAATATTCCCACTCCCTTTTACAGGCCTAATATCATTTTGCTGACTTTGTGAGGCTATAACAATCAAAAAAAGCCATTTTGTCTTACATGCTGTAATATGTTCTTGTGTGCGTGTACGTAGGAAAGCAGAGAGACTTGATATAACCACAGAGACAAAATATTTTCAACGGCAAGATTAATCTTCTGAAAACAGAACTATTACTCACACTCTCTTCAGAAATACAACTTCATATTCCTCATCATTTTTATATCCTGCTTCCAAAAATCCTTCTCAAATCTCTCCCTCTAACCATATGGCTGTTTATTTGCTCCCCATAGAGGCAAAGCTTCAATTTTTTATTACCCAATCTCATCTTACTGTGGGCAGTACCCACTGTGTTTAACCTATACTCATTTTACAGCTTGGTAAAGTTCCTTATGAAACTTACCAATTTTTGCTACCAATTTTTGTGTCAGAAAATTTGATTACCAATGCCTCCAATCCATGAGGTCAACAAAGTAAAGCATTAAACTTCCTAGCAGGCCTTTTTACTCCAGTCCAATGTACTTGAAGGTACAACAGTTAGTCCTGTAGTGGAAAAAGCAATTCAAAACACATCAGCACAGCGGAAGCTTTTTAAGATGTTACACAACTGATCTGACTTTTTTAACGGGTGGACCCACCAGCTTCCACAGGGCAGCTTGACAGCCATTGACAAACTTAAGGCCAACTCGATTTTTTCCCCATAAAATTTAAACCAAATACCATGGTGCAGGGCGAAATATTCATAAAACCTCTTAGAGCAAAATACGGGAGGTAATATGACCACAGTCCCTCCAGTTCTTATATCTGGAACTACCTTACTGCTTAATGTACTACTTCACTGTTGCCTAAAAAAACATTCTGAAGAAATTTCAAACACCAGTTCAGTCACCTTCTGCTTCCTATATTGCCTGCTTATGTTAGAGAGCCGTCTCTGCACACTCAGAGCTGCTCTAGTTCTCCGGAGGCTTCTCCACTGGAAATACTACATGCTATAGTTCAAGCAAGTCAAGTTTTCCCTGCCGTTTTGGAGGGGAGAGGGAAGTACACAGGGCCTAGAGGCTTTGCAAAGCAACAGAATAAACAGCAGCAGGGACTGGGACAGTCTTGTCCTGGCCTTGAGCACTGACAGCTCCTACAGCTCTGCAGTGAGACAGGCAGTCTGACTTATCTCTGCTATTACTTACTTGAATTACCTTATTTCCCAGCCATCATTTTCCTACCAGGCTGCAGCCTGATGAGCAGAAAGGGCCCATCATGATCAGTGGGGAACAGATTCCTGTGCTTCTTCTGCAGTTGTGCACAAAACCATAAGGTTTTAGAGAAAAACGAGGATTTGATTTCCATGCATTTTCTACACGAACCCTTCGCTTTCCCTATACGGATACAGAACTACTATACAGTTGCATATCAGCTGGTGGTCCCGCACTGGTGCTGCTCAGGAGGAGAGCTGCGCACCATGGAGCACAGCCCCAATGGCGCTTGGGGTTCAGAGGCCTTGGAAAGGTCCCTTCTGCAGAACCAAGCTATCACTCATTTCCTCACCACGAGCAACAAGATGTAAAAACTTAGGCTAGGTAGAATATCACAGTTTGAACCCTGCTTCTACTATTCCCCTTTAGCATGTTTTCTTCTTTAAAACTTGCACATCTTTCCTGTGAAATCTCTCCATTTCTTGGTACAAGTTCAAATACAGAATTTAAGGCACTTTACAGAAAAGGACCGCGTTCTGTCATTGAAGTCGTGCATACAAATATCTCTCTCTTCCTTCAGTGATGAAAGTGTCGAACAAAGTACGTTTGATCATCAGCACAACTACATAAGAGGAGGTTGCTGTGTCTACTCTGTATTTCTATTTACCACGTCTGTTACTACTACTTTATTTAGCCAGTACAGAAATTACAATGCAAAATATGTGTCTGATGAGGGACAAGTAATTCTTGAAGTAAATAATTCTCAACTCCAGTATGGCACAGCATTACTATGAATAAGGGGTTTCTTTAAATGGTAATGATGTTATTTTGTCTTTAGAAAACCTGACAGTTTCCACATGGAAGACACCAAGGGATTGCCTGGTTTGTAGAGATCAGCAGATGGACAAATTAAAACATTACCCCAGCGAATACTACCACTTCCATGGAGCAGGTAGGGAAGGGCCATTTGTTAGAATAAATCACAGAAGCCCAGTGCTGGAAATGCTCTGTACTCACCAGCACAGGCTCTTCAAGCCCTTCTGACGAGAGGGCAGCAGGCACCAAGCTTCCCTGCAGCGCAGCACGCAATTTCCTGGGAACCCTGCTACCTACTCCATACTGACCAGGGCCAGCCCAAAATGTACAAGGATCACCTGGTTTCTTTACAGAAAATCCTGCAAAACCCTGACGAGGCCCCCCCAGAACAGAGATAAATGTTATCACACCCCAGCTGACGGTGCATGCGAATTAGAGGCATCAGGCTTTGCTCCCGATACGTTAGCCCTTTGCAGAGACACACAGTGGGGTCACTGGAGCGAGGGGCAGCAGGTTCAGTAATGGGCCTTGCCACCAGGCAGAACGGGTGACACAGCCTGTGCTGCAGCGCTGCCGGGCCCTTTGCGGATCCCTCGCTCCAACCACCTCCTGTCCTTCCGATTTGCAAGGCTAAAGCTACAAGGCAGCAGGAGAAAAGATGGAAAAGTAACTACAAAATGATGTTTTCAGACATCTTGAGCTTTTCCCCCTCTTGGGAATAAATATTAGAATAAAACTACCTTTGTAAGCCAAATGCTCTGCTATACAATATCTTCTCATCATGACCAATAAGCCACCAAAAGAACCCCTACCATCCATGCTGCATTTTTTCTTTTTTACTTCTAGAACATTCACTGGTCAAGCTTATATAAAAAGGAGAGCAAGTAAGCAGGGGTTTATTTACTAGGTTGCTGGATTTTTCTGAGTCTACAGATTATCTCTATACCAGTATCATGGCAACCTTCTCATGCATATAATTAATATCATTCCATGGCACTGGTGGATTTTGCATTTAAAATCATCCTCGTCACCCTCAAATAGGCTTTTTAAGGGGTTAGTGACAGCTCTAACAATTCTCTAACAAAGAAAAGAGAATAACCCAACTTCAACCCCAAACCATATTCACCTATGATGATCTTGTGTTACACAGTGAAAATGTAATGAGGAACTATGCAGCATATGTAGAAAATTGTGTATAAAACCTAAACTAAATGCATAAATACACACAACATCGTTACTCCAATTGCACTATAACCTCTTATCTCTCTGTTCATTTTAAGTTACTGCATCAAAAACAAAACCATCAGGCTTTAAATTCAGAGGGTTTCCACAGTGTTAAAACACGACATAAAAAATTTATTGTTCCCTGTCACAAATGCCACATCCTAAGAAGAGAGTGACAATACTATGAGTTAAACGCATGGAAGAGTATTTCTATCAGCTAACTGATTAAAAAAAAAGAAAAAGAAAAAATAAATGTGCACACAAACTGAAACATCAAAAATTCCATAGGAACTTAAGGAAAAATTTCTTAACAGTGAGGGTGACAGAGCACTGGAACAGGCTGCCCAGAGAGGTTGTGGAGTCTCCTTCTCTGGAGATCTTCAAACCCGCTTGGACGCAGTCCTGTGCCACGTGCTCTAGGTGACCCTGCGTATGCAGGGGGGTTGGACTAGATGATCTCTAGAGGTCCCTTCCAACCCTAAGCATTCTATGATTCTATGATTCTATGATTCTCTCTTACTCTGAGAGTCTGGCATAAAGTGAGGTTTACTTTTCATCACTTCTTTACAGCCAGCATAAGGAACTAAATTTGTTTGGGCAGAGACTTCTTTTCTCCAAGTTTCAGCCCAAAGGGAAAATATCGCTAAAGGAAATGCAGCAGATGTGGTGAAAATACCAAGTCTACCTTTTGGTTCAATGCCACTAAAGAAACCACTGTGAAATTTATTTCAAATGGAGAAAGAAAGCTTTTTTTTTAAAAAAAAAAAAAAAAGAAAGAAAAAGTAGTAATCTTGAAAATTAATTTTTAAAGAGAACAGTACTCAGCTTTGAAAGACCCTGTTTTGCAGAGGATGGGTAGAGGCCTTGCTGAACTTACTTGCATGACCCCTGCCAATCAATGTCAACACTTGATTAATATTTTACTGAGAAAGCACGAGATTATTCCAACTCCAGCTGCCTGCTGAAGGTGTTGCTAAGCAACTTTGCTGCTTGTCTGAAAATCAGTTTTCACAGCAACCTTGCCTTCAAACCAGAGCTTTGAGTCCACTCTGAACACTTGGTCCTGAGAGTACCAGCAAGTTATATCTCAGAAATAAATAAATGAAGTGCATCTACCCGCCCGCCCCGCTTTGTGGTCGGTGGCGCCCAGACTGCCCGCCTCGCTCACCGTAATCGCTGTCGTAGAAGACGATGAACTTCTGCCAGCGCAGCTCGGTGACCAGCTTGAGCATGACGTCGTTGAGGCGCACGGGCGGCCGGGCGGCCAGCGTGTACTCCTCCTCCTCCAGGCTGGGGTTGAGGTGGCAGGCGGTGCGCGGCGAGCTGCCCGTGCTGCGCTGCACAAACAGGTGCGGGATGTGCATGGCGTCCGTCAGCGACTGCAGCGCGTTGGCCGAGGCGCAGCCCGTGGACGTCACCAGCGCCAGGATGCCCAGCGTCATCAGGTCGCAGGCTGCAAAGGGCGAGACACAAAGCGGGTGCGCGTCAGGCCCAATGGCTCCTTCCACCGACCCGGGTGCACCAAGACATGCGCTGCCCTTGACAAAAGCAAAGTTGAAGGTATTTCCCACGCAGTACCAGCTTTTGTACCTTCACAGTAAGGGAGAGTGTCTGCAACCTGCACAACTACCACAAAGTTGAGGGAAGAGCCTTCTGAGGACGGGGCAGCCATAAGGCAGCTGCTGCATGTGCAGACTCCGCTGCCCAACGCGGACACCCCAAGTCTGCCCAGCTGCCTTCACCTCCAGGTCCCTGAGTTCCCTGGACATTGAGGAGTGACTGCTGTTTCAAGGAGTGGTTTTATATAAAGTTCTAAAGTATTAACTTGATGAAAAAACTTATGTCATGGGCCTCCTGAAGCCTCAGAGCCTTCAGCAGTGCCACTATAAAGCGCACAGGAGCTCTGTGCTCTTCCTATTAAGATGTGAGCTGCACTCCTTAGGAGGCTCTGGAAAAGCACGCACTCTTCAAACACAGAGCCTGTACATTTGCGACCACCCACTCCCAAGAACACAGCGTTACCTGAGCTCTAAAACAGGCTGTGTGTATTTGCTCATGTTCATGCTGGAAACACATGAGGCTCCTGGGAGCGGGGCCGAGGCGCGCGCTGGCTGCTGGCGCGCGGGCCCCGCGCGACCACCACCACCCAATTCACCTGCGATCCTGCACCGCCAACTGCTAGCAAATCAAACGGGCCCTATTAAAAGAATTTATTTGTCCGCAATGCCTTCCTGCTATCTGAGCTTTCAGAGGACAAAGAGCTGGGCAGCTTAACAATAATTAACAGTAATAAACAGTTTGTTAGCAGTTAGTAGTAATTAAATATAGAAAGTCACAGCAATTAAATAGAGAACCGTTCTTAATGCAACCGCTGAACCATTCCACAAACATCTTTGAGTACAGACAGAAAACAAATGTATTTCACTTTGATAGAGGATAGCAGAAAACATTTGATCACCCTATGCACACAACACTTGACATGTATCCTAATGCAAAAGCAAAAGGTGAAGTGCTTTTAAAATTATTTCCTTGATGGCCCTTACAATAAACATGTCAGCTGCATTATCTAAATTTGCTTTGTGTTAATTATAGATATATGAAATTGTTCCCTGCTTTTCCTGAAAGCTGACCCGATTAAACAGCAGGGAGGCATTACACTTGCCAAATGGGAGACCCAGGTTCGGGAACAGATTTCATTTCCCAGGCTTCTTGCCAGACAAAGCTGAACATGTCCTACAGGTAATTTATTAGCCCCGTAGGGGAGGAAACAGCAAAGTGGGGACAGAGAGCAGGAGAGCAGGCCTGAGCTCTGAGGCCCCACAGAGATCAGCAGCCACTGAACTTGCTGTCACCAGGCCCAGCGCCACAAGCACCACTCTGCAGAGGAACAACTTACACACACACGCAGACAGAGGAGACTCAAAACCCTTCCTGAGTGATGACAGTAATTTGTGTAACACAAAACTGATCATCTATTGTATTAAAAAAATAACAACTTTCACTCAGCAATCAAAGCTAATCAAAAGCTGCTTGGGTATTTAGCAGCAACACGCGATACAGCGGCCTGCAGGACCCGGGCCCCTTATCTGCCAGCACAGCCTGCAGACTGCAGCTAAACATCTCCATAACAAAGATGTCTTGGTCGAGGGATTTTCACAGTGTTCTGCAGTTTGTGTCAGTGGGCCAAAATGAAAAATTAGTCAACCAGCTTCTACATCCTCATATTTCATCCACTGATTATGCTCTGCATGGAAGCATACGCTACCCAATAAGTGTTACCCACTCTTGCCTTTATGCTTTGAGATAGTACAGCAGGCAATAAAGAACGGGAATGACTGCAGGCAAAATATGGTTTCATATTTTCTAAATTGCTTTCTTTAGTCAAATTACAGAATTTGAACCAGACTATGTTATGTACTTTTAATAGAAGAATTTAACTATCCAAAAACATGAGAGACTCCTAGAAGTTCAGCTTCTCCATGCCTACCACATTGAAGGATGAATACACTTGCAATATATCAAGAAGAAATGTATTACTTCCTACACGGGTAACACAGCAGGGAAGAGCTACAGAAGGATAACTGACTCCAATTCATTAAAAAAAGCCCTCATTAGCTCTTAAGATAGCCTGAAATTACTTAGCATGAGAATGTTCAAGGATTACATAATACCAGGAAACTCTGGTGACATTTTTAAGGATTTACTCCCACTTCCCCGTACTTTCTTGCATGTAAAACTTTGTGACTTGAGAAAACCTGTGTTATCTTCTGTTCTACCTCACCAGGTTAAGGATCAAAGTTTCAGCAGTGACCATGCATTCCTGACCATATGATCAAGTAAATCACCTCAGTTGTATTTACATAAACACTTAAAAGATCTGCACTTTTCGTACATGAATTTCATAATGCACTGTATTCCAGTTTTAGGAAAACCAAGATATAGATTTTAAGTGCCTAAGCATCTTGTTCTTCAGTTATCTTTATTACTAGAAATGTATCACACTTGCGTAGAGTTTCATCTAGCTGTTTTTCTTCCTGTCTTGTAGATAATATTTTGCAATATGAAGAAATAATGTTGTTAAAGTCCTTTGAGTTCCACAGAGAAAATACACAATGTTCTAGTCATCTTGCTTCCAAATTTCACTGCCATATACCTAGCAATACTTATTAGTTCACTGTATTGAATTGCCTTCATCACTGTCAGGCTGCATTTTAAGAGGATACCAACATCCCACAAATCATACTGTGAGAAATGTACGTTTTGACATGATGATCAAAACATGAACATCACCATATTTAAATGACTCTGCATACAAATTATTTGAGATTAAATAATTTCACTGGTAATTTCTGATTAATCTTTGCTTTTAACAGCAGATTATTTCTCTATCTTAAACTTGATTTCATTGAAATTTCCTGAATTATTATATCGCAATTATACTACACCCTAATTATATTATCCTAAACTAAACTTCTCCCTTCCTGTCCCTCCAACATTTCTATCTCCAGTCGGATCCCATTAAGTCCACACAAAAGCTTGGAAGCACAACTATCATTTTTCAAACAGCACCTTTTCCCTATTGCCTTTTTTTAATCTGTGAGGCTGCACATGTGAAATAATTATGTTTTGCCACAGCAGTGTTTGAGATCCTGCTCTTCTCCTGTGGCTTCCTCTATTGTCATCCTATTTCTGAAGACAGGTGACAACAGTGAACTCTTGATTTGGTACCATCTTCACAAGGATATTTGCATTAAAAGCTTTAGTTCAGATCTCTGTAATTAAACTCATATCTCTCTAAACCACAGGGAAACAAAATACTTCAAGAGAAACTGTTATCCTGTCCTGGCAACATGATGATATGACCATCTTTCAATCTCCCTTTCAGAGGTTTCCTATTATTCAGGAAGGACAGAAACTTTTCCCTTTGTTTCCACCGTTATCAATAGACCAGCTGCCACTGTAATTTCTGATCTAACAATATATCCACCTACTGGAATCCACACGGCCTCCTCCAGCTCCAGTGCCCTTCTGTCTCTCACATCTGTGCATCACTGCAGCTGGTCCTACCCACTCCGGACCACATCTGAGCAGATTTGATAAATCCCCTATGAGGGTTTGCTTGTTTAACTTGATTTTTTTGTTTTCTTTTTCTGTTTGACTAATCCTTAGAAACTCTTCGCAGCATAGGAAATTGGGGAGTATTCTAGGCAAACAACTTGATTTTTACATTTGTTTGCGAATTGAGAGGTGCCTGTCTTTTTGCTTAGAAAGGCTTTCAAATAGAAGAGCAGAACTTCAGACCTGCCAAAAGAAAGGAAATCCAGTCACACTGATATTTCCAGTGTAGGACTCTGCAAGGAAATGATTAACAGTGTTGGCACTTCAGTGTCCATAATTAGGTTTCAAAGCTAGTGGCCTACTGAGATGAGATGAGGGACTTTATACTTGCCTTAGGACTACTGTCCTAACCAATCTGGCTGAAAGCTCATTTTTCATGTGGTTTATCTTCATAAACCAAACGCAGAAAAAAAAGTCATTTCATTCTTAAGTAAATAATCAAATTTAAGAGAATGCAGCAAATCTTAAGAAAAATCCATGTTGAAAAACTAAATCCTAACATTTGATGGGATTACCCAGGCCTGCAGTTTATTCTGCCCCAGCCGCACGGTTAACAAACGCAGCAGTAGCCAAACAAGGAGAGGTGCCGGCTGGGTTACAGGCACATGAAGGGCCATGAAAAGAACTTTGAGGCAGTAACCGCCTTGATTAAAAGAAAAATGAAAGAAAGAAAACGGGACATAAAACACGTCGCCTGTAATTTTTTGCTTTCCATTTTTCCTTTCTTCCCTTTATTTTCATCTATCTTGTCAAAAATCTGGAAATCATGTGCATACTCATCTATAAAATAGAAGCACCCTAGTAAGTGCTTTAATAAGTAACATAAGTGATTTTGAAGATTAGCTGTATTGCTCAAGACGAAGTTTTCTTCTGCTCTTCAATATCTAATGTATCAAAGTCTAAATACAGGGTAAAGGCCCAAGTTTTCAGCTCTGATCTCAAGCCTCTCAATGTCTAACGCAAAAGAGGTTAAGTTACATTGTGCCATCCTGCCAGACTGGCAAGAGTAATCCCTGCTTCCCTATTAAAAACATCTTTAACATGTAAGCACAAAAAATTATTATAAACACTGTGCTAAGTACAAATAAATGCAAAGGGAACTAACTAGTTATTGTATTATTCATGTGTACAAACAATAATCAGACAAACATTAATTAGCTAATTTGTATACAGATAAACAGTAAGGTATTTGGGGAAAACGGTAGAATAGTTAAGAACTAAGAGACAAAAAGCTCAGAAAGCCAGTAAACTGTATCTTTAATCAAAATGTAAAATCTTACGGGAAACAACCATAAAGGTATCCTTAACTTGAATGGAAAAAGTCTTTCTGAAATGTTTGTCTGAAACATTAATAACTGATAAAAAGGAAGATGGTAAAAGGAAAAAGGACTGCAATCCCCCCAACAATAGTGCAAAATTTACAAGATGGGAGTACAAATCTTTCAGCTAAGCATAAAATAAGACACATTAGAGAAGCAAGCACTTAATTACATATCTAAACAAAATCCAAATTACTTGGCAGTAGTATAAGAAGCTTCATAGAAACTGCATAAACTTGCAGCTAATTTGGTCCTCTAGTGAAATGCTAAAAGTAAGACTACTAGTGACCTTCATTTTGAATCTCCAAGATGCTCAAAGGCCTCAAAATTCAATACAAGCCTAAGAATTATTGGGCAAAGTCTGTCCATCAGGAAGAAAGATTAAAGAACATTCTTTATTAATATCACTGAAAATGTCTCTATTAAAAATATTGATCTATAGAAAGTCTCCCTCCTACTACTGATGAATTGTGGACTTAATAAAAGTGATCTAAGCAGTCAACCTGATGTCTCAGTAAATGGAGTCTCCCCACAGAATCCTGTACTAGTATCTTGTGCTGTCTGTCTTACCTCCCTCTGTTCAGGAAAAAGCTGAAGACAATTCATAACAAATTTTCACCATTAGCCCCAGTTGTCATTATTACTCCTTCCCATTTGGATACATGGCAGTAATAACTTTTTCTTTTTTTCATTTCTGTAGACTTTATGTTTCCTATTTACAGTATATCTCTTCACTTCAAATAACTAAAATACAATTTTATTATGAAGATTTACACAAACCTATAGATACTTGTCACAACAGGGTTGTTAACAAGAAAAAAAGATAACAAACGCTGACAGTAAAAGTACAACAATAAAAGTGGTACCTGCTGTATTACCCCATAGACATTAAAGATAATTTCTCATTTTGTTCCTCCCAGCTTCTTAAGACAAAATGCTTCTTAAACATATTTTACACTGTGTCTTTCATGGTTTCAGGTAAAAATCAAACCAACCAAGCCCAACAAGCCCAAACCTCTAGCAAACCAAACTCAGATGCATCTTTTTCTGTACACAACATTCAAGACCAACATCTATGTCCTCCTTTTTCATCTAAAACCTATTTTCTGTACTTGGAAGCAAGAACTAGGCATTTGTAAACCCCAGAGTTTTCAATGTGATTTCTTCAACAGCTACCACTGTAGCTCTTAAGGACCATGGTGCTCCCCTATTCTGAATTCTTGCTCTGTATTCCATTATATTTTTCTTCTTAAAAAACATAAGGGAATCTTTGCTCCTCTTTGTAACTGAATTGTAGCAACTAAAATAGCACAAGTTAGTTGATCAATACATTATTTTTCCTTCTTCTCCTAGAAAAGCTCATCAAATATTGTATACTGTCTTTTTCCCTCATTACCCACTTGCAATAGCATTTTGAGTACCCAGTCATCGTTGCCTTGCATACATGAAATGATCTAGAGACTGCAAAATGCTTTTATTTTATACAAGTATTTATTTGGATTGAACACAAAATTACATAAATCCTTGCCCTAGAATGCATGCTGATTGCAGCAATTGGAGGTTTGAAACAATTTTCCTGGAAAAGCAAACCAAGAAATAAGAATTATAACAAAACATGCAGTTCTTTTACTAGGTTAGTATGAGCCTGTAACACACTAGCTGCCACCCATGAAAAGTCAGCAAGCACGGATGGCAGGAGGAAGAATTAGACCACTGTTTTGCTTGTCTCCACACAGATTAAAGTGACTAAAAATGGTAAATAATAAACCATTGAAAAGGAACATAGTTATACACAGTCATCAAACTAGAGGTGAGGCTTTCTTTTAAATTCCTGGAGCATATCAAGAGCCCTCTTCAGTCTTTAACAGTCTAAAATTAAACATGAAGGTCCTCTCGCACCTAGCACAGAAGTAGAGCTGCTTCCCCAGCAAAGTGATTCAGTTTCCATACAACCGAGTGATGCCATCAAGCGGTCAACAAATGCACTGGTTGCTTTCCAAAGTAACTCTTGGTTAATCCTCTTGGAAGGCACTACACTTTCCATGGAAAAACTATCACCATAAACTAGAGCAGGGTAAACCTCTCACTGATAGAAGTGCAGTAATTGAGAGCAACAGTGACAGATAAGAGAGCCTTGTTTTACGAAGGACACATCTGATACCACTCAAGCTCCTCCAAAGGAAGTGAGAATCTCTGAGGGCAAACACAGTTTTATAGCTTATAATCTACTTTAGCGCTTAGCTTTGCTATCGGCTTTATAGTTGGGTGGATTTGAAGAGCGATGCAGTAAAGACTATGTGTTTTATGTATTAAAAAAAAAATAAAGTACTTTTAGACTGTAATTTAAGCAATGTGAATAAGGATGTGAAGTGAGGTAAAAATTAAGTATTTTCTACTTTTTTTTTCTTCCTCTGAATCAGATTAGCAATATAAAGAAAAAATAGTTCAAGCAACACCTGAAAGGACACCAGAATAACTCTACTGCTGCTTGGTCAACAAAATGTAAAATCATGAGCAAAGTCTTTCTCCCAGATTCATAGTTTAGCGTGAGGTTTAAAAAGAAGCAGCAGCATTTCTATTAATTTTGAAAGAAGCTGTGTTTTGCAGAGCTACAGATAAATCACAATGGCATTAATAATATTTTAACGCAGTAGATAGAACTGAATAGACAGCTCTGACATCTCCCCCTCTTAAACATTAGTTCTGAGGTAGAATTAACTGTAAACCATCTCAATTACTGAACGGACAAACTATCACTTTCTTGAATGCCATGGATTTGACTTCCAGTCTTTGCAAGTTCTTCAATAATTATTTTCTCATTTGCCCTTCAGCACAGAACAGACTGCATTTTCACACCCTCCATTTCCTCACCTCCATTACACTGCAAATCATAACGATACAGATTTTTTTTTTCCACACCTTCATCAGAATTCAGGAAGGATGCTCAACTTCACCACCTCCTTTGGGGCTATTTTACATGTACAAATTAAATATTATTATAACACCAGCGTGGCTTTGCCTCAGCTCTGGGATGCACAAGAGGAGAACACTCTCCTGCCATTACAAAATGCAGCTGAACACTTGGAACTCCAAATGAGCCGATAAATCCTCCCCGTTCTTGGGTACTGAGAAACTCATTCGATTTGAGGGGTACTGACAAGGCCTTGTGCTGGACCCCCTTGCCCAGCTCATCAGTAACGACACACAGGCACAGAAGTGCCCACAGGAACTTCAGTCCTTCACCCCTTCCTTTCCCTCTCTCCCCAGCTGCTCTTTGCCTTTCGATGAGGCGCCCCGCGCAGAGCAGCGCGGAGGCAGCGCAGGCCGGGCGGCTCGCAGGGCTCCTGCGCTAACAGCGAGACTCGCCTCGTCGCCACAGCTTCCCAGCGCGCCCGGGAACGCAAGAGCCGGCGCAGAACCTCCCACTGCCGCGCGCCCACAGAAACTGCAGCCAACCCAAACACTGACACATCGTCCCCTTCCATAACCAACCTGCTGCTGTGCTGCAGCAACAGGCCTGCTGTAAAAGCACATATTCTAACAACTGCAAAAAATCCCTCCAAAGCACCACTGCACTTCTGCTGACCTACATTCAGTGCAGGAGGCTTAGAAGTGAGCATTTGGGGTAAATATAATATCAGGGCTGGGGCTCTGAGAGAAGCTAAATGTTATGAGACTCTCCACAAACTCACAAAAGCTACTTCCACTGATAGACAGCAAGACCCATACTGCAAAGACCACCCCAGAAAAAGCACAGCCTGGTAACATTTCCTTATCATGCTGTTTGTGACTCCCCCCCCAAAAATGTTATTACTTCTACCAGCAAAATGGCTAGCAATACTAGGAAAGCTGCGTGTGATGCCAAAGCACAATTCACATAGCTCGTCATGAAGGAGCCAACTTTTCCAAGCAACGCTTACTTATGCCAACTGCTCAAAGACATGCAGTGCTTATGGATCTAGCTGTGACTCAGTACATATTTATAGCATATACTTATTGACAGGTTTTAGCTGGTTGATCTATTGAAAAATCTCTGCAATATATTCACATACTTACAGTTGCATTCAAGGATTATGCAAATATGCCAAGCTTAGCAACTGTCTACAACAGCTATTCCATTTTCCAAAATCAACTTTAGAAGAAACACTCTCTTCTTTCTTCACCCATGAAATGTATAATGTATTCCAAAATTATTTTTGCTCAACATTCAGAAAGGGCAAGATCCTGTCCTCCCTCCGCACCGGCATTTCTCATGCAAAACAGATTTTGCTTACAGATCTCAAATCCCTATTACTGTGCAGAGCTACAAAATGGGTGCCATTAAAACACTGCAGCTCTCCAATTTTCCTTTTAGCAGTTCAATATTTCCTTCTAGTCCCAGAATAGCTCAGACACCACGCATGACTTGCTAACCACGAATAAAGCTACTCTAAGTTATTAGAGTGTTAGTCTAAATTCCTCCCTTTCCTTCAGCTCCGCATGAGTCAAATCAGGGAACAACAACAAACCCTGCAAATCTTCAAGAGTTCTCATCCGAATACACAAAATGAGGCAGTTGTTCAAACACGTTTAGCACCTGATAGGTCCTGCTCTGAAGCTTAGGACAGATTATCAAAACATCTCAGCGCTGCCCAGACGCGGTCGGAAGGTCAGGCCTCTTGTTTTGATGCTTACATGCAACCTGAGCTCGAATGCTGCTGCCATTTGGGGCTGCATTTAAACACACAAAATAACCCACGAGCCCTCAACCTCTGCCTCTGTGGATAAACAGATTTACCTTACACTCTGGATAAACAGCCTTACATTATGCAGTCACGGGCTCACGCTATTCCTTTAGTTGAACAGAAGGAAGTATTTACCCCTGACGCTGCTCCTTCTTCTTCCACTCATAGTTTTAGTATTTAATACCAGAGTTCTCCTTCCCTGTGCTCGGCTAATGACTAGCTCCTAGGAGCTCACAGATTTTTTTTTTTTTCTTCTCCTTTCTCCTCTCATAGCATCCAAACTGGAGCTGTGGAAGAGACTTAATGTAATCAGAGTTTCTGTGAGCTCTTCTGAGCTAGCTTCATTTCTCAAAAGAAGCCTTAAAATAACTTGCTTAACCATCCCAGAAATGGATAAGGTGTATACTGACAAACTATCAATTTTAGGTAGTACTTCATTGTAGAGAAAAAAAAAAAACTATAAACTATTAATATTTTATTCCACTAGTTTCACGGCCTGTCTTAAATGGTGTCTAGGACTGACCAGACCATTGAATTCCCATCTTTGTCCTCCTTCCTTCTTCACCCTCGTTGTAACTATACAAAGACCACCTCTTATATCCAGGTTGCAACGAATAAAACACTCTGCTAACAACTAAAACTATTAATAAGACAATTTATGCCAGTACTAAATTGTTCTCGAGCGTAAGATTTTTGAAAGACCTGTAATTAATTACAGTGCTTATACACCTTATAGGGTAATTTGAGGCAAATAAAATGTTACACTGCACATATGAAACTAATCATTAAACTAGATTATAAAATGAATTATAGACAACAGATGAGAGATCCCAAACCAAACAATTTTTCAATGTATTCCTCATCAGGCCTAAACTGATGAATCTTACAAGAAAGCATGTGCAGACGTAACTTGTGAGCTTCCTCCGACAGAGGAAGATGGGGGCCTTTCGCTGCTTGGCAAAGGTTTTGCTTTTGCACTTGCCACTTCAGTTTTGTTCGATTTCAGTAATTTCATAACAGGAAATTCTCAAACGAAGTAACAGATGATAACTTGCGCCCATGACACTGTTTATAGATCTTTCTTAGGATATCTCACTCACCAAGCTTCGCTAGACATTACCTTTATGCTCATTCAGATCTCATTAATAAAATGTCCAGGTAACTTTCTCAGTCACACACCAGAACTGAAATATTTCTGTCCCTGTTCTCCACAGAGCTGTGAATAGATCCTGCACAAGATGGTGACAACTACAGGTCTTTGGCCAGAGGAGAGGGGAGAGGCCAAGGAGCGCGCTCAGCTCGAGCGAGCAGCGCCCGAGCCAGGCACATACCCGCCCTGCCACTGCTGCTGAATGGGCTTCTGCAGCGCCTGGCTCACCATTACCGACCGCTTCGAGCTGAGGATCAGAAACAGTGCAAGAGAAATGCTCACACTTAGGAGACAGGCTTCACGCCAAAGGAACCACCAACTCCCCATCCGGATGTTCACAGAGATTGGTTCAGGAGACAGAAAAAATTCACCTCAAACATGGAGGTGCATTCACCACCAGCTTTCATTCACCAACTCACTTCTTACCAGTTACAAAATAATACATGATACACTAGAGAAGTCAATCTGTAAAAAGAAGCACTACTGCAATTAAGGATTATTTTGCCAGCTTCTCACTAGAGGATTTTCCTACATCTCTAAGCATATAATAATTACTGGGTCACACAAGTTTTCTCAGGCTGTGGATTACGTTAACAGGCTCAACCTCAAGTTTACAAGTGCTACAAATCTCTAGTTACATGAAGGTGTCATACACTGTACACAAAGTGTGAGCAACAGAGCTTGGACACACAGACAACAACTGTGACATTCCCCGTGGGGGTAAGTTTTAATTAACTTTATTTAAAAATTTTTCTTGAATTATCATCCTACTTTTTTTTAATCGCTTTGATTTTACTATCATTATAGAATTACTGACCCATTCAGGGCAAGTTAAATAGCTTCGTGTGGTTTATACACCAGGTAAGTAGTCATATGCATTACAATGTAATTCATTTCTAATAATTTCTGAATTATTTCATAAAGTAACTGGACCATGGATGGAGTAAGGCAAATTATTAGTGGCCAGGCCTTTCCCCTGTGCGATCTCATTTACCTGATGTCTTATAGCCTATATGTCAGCTTGTAAGGCTTTCCGAGTCTCTCCAACATGGAAAAACTGTCATCATTTTATACCATGACTACTTGAAATTTCTGTCAAAGAGGAGAAAATAGGAAGATAAAATGGACCTTTTTTTTTTTTTTTACCTGCTATGGAGTTTTGTATAGAGTTCACATTTTTTTTTAAAAAAAGTGTGCATTATAAAGAAACAGATTCTGAAAAAAAAATCAAGTTAAGATGATTTATAAATTGCAAAACGTTTTTCCGTATGAACCTGATAGTAGGACAACTGCATTTTCCCCAAGAGTTAAACCATTCACCACTATGCAGTTCCAGCATCATCAGAAAAGAGCTAGACTTGGTTCTGCCCATGCTTCCCCCTCCTTGGGTTTATGCTTAAGCATCTCAGCCGGAACTCTCTTTCTTGGGTAGATTACCTTGGCACCAGAAACAGGAGTTTCAGACACTTCTTGTCACTGATCCGAACCATCACTACACTTGCGCGTTAGCAGCTCTCTCTATAGCTGTTGTTATTGTTTGCCCTCTCTGCCTTGATTACAACTAACTTACCTTGTCTTGTATTTTAAAGCCAGGACATCATCTTTTTAATTAGGTCTGTCCAGCACCTTGACTTAGAAAAATCCTTAGGGTTTTGACAGAGGCCTTAGACCTTCAGTAACGTAAGTGCACAATTTGAATAAAATACACTTAAAACTGTACATGTCTATACAGCCAGCACAGCCCCCAAAATGTGTTCTGCAATCACCTTGAGATTTTCTATAGTATTAGACTTACAGTACTAAGAACCACTTGTCTTTTAGACCTGAATCATTTAGATAAGCAACTTTGGAATACTATTTCTTCCCCCACTGGGCTGAGACAGTTTTATGTAACCCAGAAAACTACTTCCAGGATAAGCCATGTCAGCCACCTTCTCAGGGGGCTTTGTGTCAGAGACGCTCTCCATCTTTACACAAGAATAATATTTTGACATAGTTCAAATCTACATCTTGGGACACCCTGGCAGATGATGACCTTGCACAGCTATTGCCCCTTGATATTCCATGGAAAATCAACCTTATTTATACACATATTTAGGCTGACATGTATTTCTCAGTTGTACAAGAAGAAAGTGATTTTTTCCTCACAGATAGCAGAGCCCTTTAGCTGTACAGCCTGAGGCAGAGTATGTTTCTCTTGGACACAGCACCAGCGCAAGGTCTGGATCAAGTCCCAGGCTAAAGCAAGCCCCATGCTTGGGAGAGGCCAGCCCCTTCCTGCGCGCAGGGCTCCGGAGCGAGCGTCCCTTACGCCTGCGCGCCGCACGCCCCGACCTGCCCGGCCTGAGGGCCTGCAAGCGGCCGTACGCCTCCACTGCCAGACACTGGCCACGTGGACAAGCAGGGATGCTCAGCAGTCTGCATTTCCTCCACCCACGTCCCCTCCAGCTTAAGAAAAGCCTGTGTGCTACAGAAGGATGTGAGGAGGAGCTGCTTTTTCCCAAGACTGTGCCATTAACTTGCATATCAATACACATACACAACATGTATATACACATACAGGTATTGAAGTATACATGTATAAAAGATGTAATAGTGTGTAGAAAAAGATGCATGCTTATTTATATGTATGTATAGTATCTGTATAAGCAGCCTTCCTTCAATTAATAAGCTAATTTTAGAACATATAGACATGCATAACAAAAAGGTAGCCTTTTCCATCAACAAACCTTTTCTCTGCTTGGTGTTATTAAAAAGTAGCTTCCATGCTGTGCAGATATACTCCTTTTAACATTCAGTACAAGAGGGTCTGAACCCAACCAGCTGGGCTGCACCAAGTCCCAGGAGTGAAGTGGCCCCTGTGGTCTCCTGAGGTGCATGCACAGCCCCATAGCAAATAAGCAACTAAAAATGGTCTTTGCGCCCCTCAATGTGCTAATGCACTGAAAAGCAGATACAACCCCAAAGGAATACATATTTTCAAGTGACAACTTCTTGTCCAATGATTCTTGCTGAAGTCATTTAAATTTAAAGCACTGTAAAGCACAGATCAAGCGCAAGGTCTTGGATACTTCTGAAAAAACATACAAAACTTCTCTGGAACAAAATTCAAACCATTTTTATTTTAAATCTAAACTTAAAATTTCATTAAAAGTAATAAAAACAGAATTTACAACAAGCACAGGTCTTCTGACACTGAAAAGCTGAGGAGGAGTCCTGCATCAGCGGGTAGCTGAGCCCAGCTGACCGAGGTCCCAGTCAAGCCCAGTAGCCTCTTCCCTTGCACCATCTTACAACAAAGTAGCAGCACAAACTACAAAAGGTAACAGCAATTCAGAGTCAAGCTCCACTCCAGGCCTTCAAGGATAAGACTCATGCAAAGGTGCTGCTGATTTGCAGCTACCTTCCCAAAGCACATCAGCATCACTGATGCCCCTCTTGCACTCCCCTATAAGCTTGTGCTGTCTCAGATGTTTTGGGGAGAACACCTTAGCCCATGAGCACGCATGCCCACATACGCACATATGCTGTTTTCTATCCAACAACTGCACAGAGCATCTGCTGATGCAACAGGAGGTAAATCCCTTGCAGGCAAGCTTGACACACCTATTCAGCAGGCTAAACACTGCCATAACTCTTCCTATAGGGCACTTCATACTCCTTAGGGCTGATGTTCAGGCTCTCAGCCTCTCCTGGCTGCCACCAACCAGGATGCAGCTACTCACAGACAGCCAGGAGCCTTCAGAGGTCCCCTGGGATAAAGTACTCGGGCTCCTCATCCTCTGTTTTGGACACATGCCAACTAAAGTTGTGGCTGAATCAGTCAAACAGTCCCCTAGGCTACCACCACCCCAAAATACCAGGCTTTTTCGCTCACCAAGGATGCCAGCGTTCGCTTGGGGTTCAACAGAACTGCTTTAGTTAAGTGCAGTGCTTTAAGGTATTTGTATAAGTTAGGTCAGAACTAAACTCACCACCTACAGAGTCAACTGTATTTAGCCAAAAAACCTCTACACACAAGACAGAAAAAGAGCCAGGCTAGCGTATCCAGACAAATGAAGAGAATATCACAATTCAGCAGAGCAAGGAAAAGAAATTGAGAGCACAGAGAAATCTATACTTGTCATGAGATTTCAGGCCTTGCGTAATGGAATCACATGCAGTAATATTTCTGGCTACTGAAAACAAAATAGTGCAGATACAGTAAAAAGCAACTGTCCAGATAACTCTTATACCTATTTTTGATGTGTAAATAACTGGCCATTTATTTCTTGTACAGTCCAGGACCAGATTTTCGCTATAGATATACCACCCTGTGTTTTTGCATTCATCTGTCATGGTTATACTGAGAGACAGTTTAAAGCTTATTTTGAGGCAAAACCTCTGGGGTCCCTCTTTAGATCTTTTGTTTTCTTGTTTGCTCCTCTGCCAGGTTTCAATTCTGCACTTCTGTAGGCAAAACCCTCACTGCAGTTACTAGAGTTTCAGCTGGCTAGGTCCACCTAGGTCTCCTCCATGTCAGGCACCAACACCCCCAAGACTCAGTAAGGCTTGTGAGGCAAATATGAAACCAAAGTTCCCCAGGAGAACGTTCTTCAGAATATTGTCATGTTCACTGGCCTTTGTGCTAAAGCATGAGAATTTAAATTAAGAATTTCTTAATCCTACCAAATATACTTCAGGATTTTCTAATTATCTACACAGAGTTTACAGAGAGTTTAATCCTCAGGAGAGAAAGGTGTTTTTTTGTTTGTTTGTTTTTTAAGCAAGAACCTCACTTGCTTCCTCTCTTAACCACTATTTTTTCTCCTTCGTGAAACCTGATTTTTTGTATGGTTTCAAATACCTACTTTTCCACATCTTTGGGCACCTCTTCCCTCTGTCTGCCTAAGACTGCCCCAGAAAAGGCCAAGGAGGAGCACGACCCCCGTCCCGTGCACACGCTGACCCTTTGGCAGCGGCCGCTCCTGCCATCGGGTTCGCTGTCCCGCCGCATGCTCAGCTCCGTAGGCAGCTTCACCAAAGCCCACCTGGCGTACGCCAGCCCTGCTCCTGCCCTTGCCAGCAGGCACTGCTGCTATTCCCTGTCTCCTCGAGCCTCAATTTGTCTCAGCTAACTGCTCTCGCCTATTCCAGGCCAGAGACAGCAGTACTAAATGCTACTTTGTAGTGCAGAACTTGGAGTGATCACAGCATTAGGTTTTTGTGGTGCTGACCATGAGCTCCATGTTTCTTAGCAAGCTCCCTAATACCCAAAGCTTTTCTCCTGAACAGCACAGATTCACTGCTGGTTTCTCCTGAGAGCATCTGCCGGAGTTTTTCATATCATAACCCACTTACCTGTAACAGTATTGTCTGAACAACCTCAAAGAACATCTGTACACTAGGGCCAACGCTTCTCCCCTAGCTCAAGTTCAGGCTGCTTTGACGCTGTGTGTTTGACTGGGTATTGCATCTGTAAAACATATTGCTCCTTCAGTCGAAGCCATAAGCGCTGCAGCACAATCTGAAAAAGCACTGCAGTACTCCTGTTCTGAGGGGAATTTCATTTGCACTGTTGCAGCAAAACATCTCCTACTGGTTCCTTTAAAAGCAAACAAACAAAAGCAAAAGTAGCGGGGTGGTTACGAATCACCTCTGCTATGGCCACTCTCTAAAATTTTACTAGTGCCAACACTTGCCATCTCTGGAGGGACCTGCAAAGCAGAACCAATATTGCCCTGTATAAGGACTTCACATTTTGTCTACACTGTACAGCTCACAACTGCATCAGCTTCTGGTATGTGAGCTAGGTCAGTTTGCAGTCATGGGGGTTTTTCTGCGCTACAACACGCTGAGCAGCGCAGGCAGCCTCCTAAGCGGCACATATTCCACAACTGCAAAGTAGGGCAGGAGGTCTGAGGCTCTGCTCAAGTCTCACATGTTTCTGATGCAGAGTCAATGCAGTAGCGGAACTGCAAGGGGTCCTTCCTTGCTGGACAAGCCTTATAAAAATGTCACAGAGTTCCAGATTCAACAGCGAATTCACCCTAAAAGCCTGTAAGATTTCTATGAAAATGTCTAGCAAAAATAAAATAAAATAAAAAATAAATCCAGCAAATTATATCCTTGTATCCTTGCCCTGGAACTCCCTAACTCCCTGGAGTAAGGCAAAGGTTTAAAATGCCTTAGGAACATTTACAATCCTACACAAAATTTTGTACAGAACTTTTCAACAAGGTTTTCATACCATCACTCCCATGGAATGGAAGGGGATTTTTGTTCTCTCTGAAGATACACGTGTCCCCTGTTATGTATATGATATTATTAGGATTTAGCACTTATAAC
>NW_010589019.1:2506-78348 GCF_000705375.1 Tinamus guttatus | reverse complement strand
GAGGGACTCCTCAACTGTAAGATTAGACCAAGCTGAAATGAGGTAAATCAGTTATTTTATATACCGTCCCTTCTCATAATGTTTACAAGTTAGTTTTATATATTAATTTTTATTTTCAAACCTTTCTACAATAATTCCATTTGGACTTTCAATATCGTTTCAGTTTTACTACATTTTTAATTAAATTTTCAGTTTTATATAGTCAATACAGTAACTCAGACACTTGTATTCATCTGAGGGCTCTCAGTAAAGCTGTTTGGATCGGGGAACAGTTCTGAAGCTAATTTATTTTTAAAAAAAATCATTTTACGGGAATCAGTCCTAACAGATACTATGCCTCGAGAAGGCACAGGACAGCCCCCTCCCTTCTGCCAGGAAGGGGGGATTTGTTGGTTTCTGTTCTCCAGCGAATAAATGGGAGACTACAGTTTGTCTTCTGAAGCTCAGTGTAGAATTAGAAGCAGGGCACTTTGGATGTGCATAGTACACTGTAGGCAATGACCTTGGAATACTGTGGAAGCGATGGTATAAAAACCAAGCTAGGCTTTTGTCGTGTCTCACGTACTGTGAAGTTCCAGATGTCTTTGCTGTTTTTCCTTTCCTATATTGGACTTCAGCTGTATCGAGAGCTTCTGTCTTCTTTCCTTCTCTTGAGCTGTTGATTAGCTGTGTTTGCTATAAATTATTCACTTAAACTTTCAAAGCAACAGCTGAGACCATTCACAATTCTGTCAATAAACATTTATATTATTAGTAATAATAGCATGGTTAATGTCTTTTTTTAATGCTTGTAAACTCCTGAGCCTGGGTAGGGCTTGGAATTCAGAATTCTGAATTCAGAAGAATTTCAGAAGTTTCATAGTTGAAGCCTCTATATTGCAATAGGCTTACCCATGGTTGAAGCTCATATACTTAAGTAGCCTTACCCATGGTTGAAGCCTCTATATTGCAAGGGGCTTCCCCTGCTGCTTACGTGTCAGCTGCTGACTGTGATCCACAGCGAAAGCGTTTGGGCGCTGTCAGGACTCTGTTAATAGGGGCAGTTGCCTTTGACTAAATATGATTTAGCTCTTATGGGAACCATAAAATAGCCCAGTGAAGTTCTGGTTTTACTGAAAAGAGGAAGAAAAAGGTGGAATTAAAAAGCAGGCTGAAATGATTTAAAAATTCCTACTTTAAGCATATGCCCCTATCCTTTTGATTCAAATTAGCTTGCAGTGTTTTGGGAAAGCAAGAGTGGATTATGTTGCACTGTTGAAAAAGCTTGGGTAATTGGTAAATTAGTAAATTGTTTGGTGCTATTCACAGAATGGCACAGATACAGCCACAGGGTTTTCCTGCAAGCCAGAATGGGGTGCAGTGGTCTATGACTGTGTGTATCAAAACACAGATTTTGTTTAGGCCATGAGTGGAGCTAAACTCGCTTGGCCTCTTGCCCTAGGCTAGGTGTCCAGCATAGCTGCGTTGCAGACCGAGTTTTGGAGTAAAGTAAGCATGAAAAAGAAACCCTGTGAGCTCTGTACGCTGGGCTTGAAAGTATACGTTCATCTATACGATTCCTTCATAATATAGGCCTCTCTAAATTGCTTCAGTTCTCTTGGGCTTTTTGTTAGTTATCTTTGCTTAAATCTCCCCTTGAAAATGAGAAAAAAAATGCACGATTTTTTTCTCACTCAAGTTCACTGAAGCAAAATATTTTAATATTGTATTTTGACTGCTAAGATGGGTAATTCTCAGTGGAGTCGGTGTAATTCTTCCCATGTTTATGCTGCACAGATAGTGCTTTCGGGAAGTTCTCGGTGAGCTTTGCAGTGGGTTAATGAGCTTCACAGTTCAGTAAACCTGGAACACTGTGAGAAATAATGTTTAGGATTTATAAGCAGTATATGGTTACTTGAACACTTCACAATTTAGGGAAAAATTAGGGATCTGCATTTATCAGTTTATAAGTTTACTCTAGATTTTTAAAAATCTGTATCTGATTTACTGAAAAATGTATGAAAGATCCATAGAAATCTTAAAAGGCACACTGCAATACTACTGAGATAGCTAAAGTGGGCTAAAAAGCTTAGAATAGACTTTTGCTTGGTCAGAAATGGTCTGAAAGCTACTAAAAAACACTGAACGAGAGCTAATGAGTTGGGTTTAGTGGGATTTTCTCTTGTTTGCCCCTTAGAGAAAGGGCGTATTTGTGTAAGATGATATATAAAAATATGTATAGTTAATGACACAGAGGTGGCTTTTGTGTTTGGTAGTGGTTTTGGGAAATACAGCTGCTCACTGCACGAGTGTCAGTTGAAAGGACGGAAAGTTGGGGCAAAACAGGAGCAAAGAACAGCTGGAAGTGGCATTTGTGCCCCATGTGCAAATCATCTGCTGGTATGGACACGGAGAATGCAGAAACCATTTAGAAAATGTAGGCTGCTCTGGCTGGCAATATACTCCCTTGTCTCCAACTCGTCGCAGCTTGAGGCGACAAAGCGGTACATTCTACCAGTTGCTTTATTGTCCCGTTTGAAAAGAAATATATTCACAAGAGACCTCCAGTATCTTAAAATCTTTTCATTTTGTAGTAATTATCATTTGCATGTCTAAAAGATTAATATGTTACTGAGAATGGGGCTTTTGAGAGGTCTTTGCCCTCTCTTTGCGTGTTTAACATGCATAACATTTCCGTAGACCAAGATGTTTTCCCCTATTATGTTTCAGTCAAAATAAAAACGTTTTTGTAGCAGTTGCGTACTGTCCAAACTGGAACTTATTTTCCTTTAAAGAAAACCAAAGCACTTTGAGGTTATCCAGGCTGTGGAAAGGGCTGCTGAAGCAAGGACTAATAACTATAAAAAGACTTTTTATAATCTTTAGTAACAGGTGTGCTCATAGTAAGCCATCAACTATCTGTGTGCAGCAGTCCTTACAATCTTTGATTCTTAAGGAACAATAAAAATGAAAGATTTTCAAGTAATGCCCTCTTATTTGTAGAAAGAGAACTACTTCTGTTTTATTCAAAAACAAATCTCTGCTATGTTTTGTAAACGTATTTTTTTGAGATTCGTCTAAAACAGGCATAGTTTACACAGTGACTTTAGGCCACCAAATTACTTATCCTTGAGAAGAAAATACTTTGCTGTTGGTGACAAGGAACTGCCTGCCAGCATTCGAGAGCTCAGCAATGGAGGGAGGTATTTACATTTTCCCCCTCAGGGCCAGTACTATGAAACAGTATAGTAGCATAAACTCTGCCTCCTGAAACCAAAGAACAGGGGCTGTGCACGTTGTGCGTCCGAAGTGGAACGAACAGAATTCAGTGGAGAAAATGCTCCTGCCCTGTTGCCTTCCTCAGAGGCTGCATTTTTTTTCCAGTTGCAAATGAAAAGCGAAACTGTGTTTTTATGTCCTGGGAAAAATAAGGAAAAACAAACAAACAAACCACAGTCTCCTCCTGAAGGCAAAGCACCCTGACTCTGCGTTCCCTTCCTTCCTCTTGTTACTTAAGTGTCATTTCACATAAGATGTTCGTTGCAAAACTCTCGTGACCACATACTTCATTAAAGTAAATGTAATTCTGACTATACTTAGTAAAAGTAGTTTTATGGCATACAAATTGTTCAAAAAAGGTTTATCTAAATCTTGTACTTCAAGTAATGAAATAGTCTTGCTAGTGGACAATGCGAAGAACTGATTTTTCTGTTGGTAATCAGAGATGCCTGCATCAGGTGGTGAGGAGGAAGGGCCTGGGCCACATTCTTTTCAAGCACTTTGCAGCAGCAGAGCTACGAAAGCGCAGTGACAAATGGCAGTAAACCTAAGAATCCAAATGACCCAAGTATTTCATACAAGTGCTCTGGTTTTTGGCTTAGCTTACCAATATGCTAAAGCTCTGCTCCTTTGTAATGCTAGGTAGCACTTAAGGCAGTGTAACACTTTTATAAATTCATAATAAAAATGACCTTTGCTTGCCTTTTTACTTGTTAGCAAAAATCTTCATTTATCTTTTTTTCTTTAATTTCAGCCAAGGTACCTAACCTTGTTTCTGTAACCTCCTTTCTTAGAAAGATTACTGGTGTTAGGATTTTTTTTTAAAGCTCACTATTGTGTTTCTTAGATATTTTTACATTTTGTTGGTGAAAATAGAGACTTGTGATACTGATGAGGGAATACTTGGTGTTAGAAACACTTGTTGGTCTGTGTAGAATGGTCCAGGGAAAAGGCAGTCAAAAAAAGTCAGGTACTTTAGAGTCAATAACTCAAGCCTGTACTGAAAGTCATGAATTTATCAGTTGCAAATAACAGAGGAAAAAAATGTATATGACACTTGTAAAGATGTTCATAAGCCACCAATGCAGCAAATCTTAAAAGTCTAATGTGATGCTAAGACTATATCGGGAGATTTCAGTAGGAACAAGAAATTGTTAACAACGTTATACATGACAATAGTGAACCCTTGCATGGAGGATTGTTGTCATGCTTGTTTAAGAAACATGAATTTATACTGCACAAGGGGCAGAAGAGCTTTACTTGGATTGTCAATCCTGCAATTTTGTTTTGGATAGGTGGCAGGTGGACAGGAGAACCTGTTGTAATCTGCCCTTGGGTATAAGGCTTGGAGGAGAGATACAGGGGAATATGGTATCTACACACGATTCTGGAGAAAGACTTCAGGTGTAATATAGTAGACTTTGAAGGAATATATCTTAAGTTTGCTTAAACGTGTTTAATTCTGTCATTTTTAAACATTGAGATGCTTGATTTATAGTCATAAGTCTTGCTAATCTCACCACCCTTTCAACCTTTCCCTTTGGAAAGAGCATAGCACATGATAGTTATTTCTATTCCCATTCAGCACTTAAAAATAACTTTCTGTGAAATCAAATACTGTTGTATTCAGAAGGCAGATCATCTGTGAAGAACAAGCCACAACAGCCCTGTACTGTCATGTATAGGGTATATAGCTGGGATGCAATAATGTGGCCTCTTGGGTAGCATCTCCCACAGGACTGCGGGTGATCCTGGTAGAGGACCCATCACAAGCCACAGTAGAAGCTTCTGGTGTTAGTTAAAATTGTTTTTCTGTTTTCTTTATCGATCTTGAATAAACAAAGTCCAGATGGGACTTTTCTTTAAGAAACATAGTAAATACATGAGGGTATATGGTAATGCCATCTTTCAAGAGAAGGATTTGCCAGTTGGATGCTCCACTTTATCATATCAGAATAGTAGGGTCTTTTTTTCCTCCCCAGATAAGTCGTATTTATGTTTGTTTATGTACATATTAGCTGGTAGAGAATAAAGAATTGTGCTCTTATTCATCATGACCTTGTTTTGTAAGAAGTTCAAACCAAAACTGTAGAAATTCTAGGAAACTTTTGGGTATTGATTCTTAGAATAAGAAGAGGCTGGACCAAAAATGAATTATGTAGGGATGCAAGGCTGGAGAATGTGCTGTACACAAAAGAGTTGTAAGCTGATCAGAAGGCCATACAGTTTTCCAATTAAAACCACAATTCCCTCAGATGTGTCCTCTTCTTTCTGGGCATGACTAAAGAATCTGGTACTTAAGTATGGTACTTAAATATGAGTCATGAAAAGGCATTTGTGAAGAGTAAGTGTCTGCTGAGAATAATTATAATATTGAGGGAGATCAGAACGGTGACAAGATCTATTAAATCACCAGTGGATCATTTTAACTGCTTGCCTGTTGACCAAATTGTTATTAAAGAGACATTTAAAAAATGTCAGTTATTAAGCAAGGTAGTTTTGGAGGGCATTAACAACTTCACAATTGAGTTGAATCAAAATTGCTGATTTAGATTTCAAGATATTAATGAAAGTTCAGTCACTAATAGCAATGGTGCTCTCATTAGTTCAGTATCCCCCATGGAGCTGCGCAACTGAGAGTTAATATTTCAGCACTGTCTCCTAGTAGAGATTTGTAAATGTATCTGCTTGTGAGACAGACCAAACTAACAGGTTAAGTACTTAAAAATCTTTCCTATTTTCCATGCCCAAAGTGCAAGGTGAACTCCCCAGATCTCCAGTTCTAGTTGGGAATCATTCAGTTTGGCTCCTCCTTTTGCAGGAGCTGCCCCGGGTTGCAGCTCTGTGTGTTTCACACTGTGACTTGTCACCAGTTTCCGCAGGCTCACAGCTTGTGCGAGGAAGTTTTTTTTTTTTTTCTCTCCTCCTCTTGGCTGGGGCAATTTAACTCAAGCAGTTTCATGTGAAGTATTCTTTAATTTTCCTGGACTTTTAAAGTAGATCTGAATTGTACTTTTTCTCCTCATAAGGCTGGTAGCTAATGGGGAATAACACAGCCTGTTTTGTCAGGACTCCATTTCATCCACCTGTAGATCTGGAGGGCTTATAGTCTATGGGGGAGCTCAGAGAAGGTGGTTCCTTGTATTTTGTTTTCATTATTGCTGAGAAGGATGTGTGTTGGTGGGCTTAGGGACAGCTTCCTGTCCTCTTTCCTGTTTTATATGCTGCCTGTCTCATGCCTGTGTTAATGCTGTTGTTACCACACCGGGAACACCTTAACCATCAAGGAAATGGGAAGACATTGGGTAAGGTACTCATTAAATAGAGCAAAATTATCTCAGAAAGAAAACAGTCCAAAATGATTCTTATGGAGGAATATCACTTATTAGTAAGCATATGAAGTGGACACTAGGGCACCTGAAAGAGAATTTGAAGAGAAAATAATGAAGGCAGGAGAAATGACTCTATTGGAATCAGGGATTGCCAGGCAGCCTCAGTAACTTTGATGGCTGTATGGTTCAGCTTTTCTTTTTTCTTTTCTTTTTTCCTTTTTTAAGGATTTCATAAGATGGTCTGTGAGGCAATTCCGAAACAGAAAAAGAGAAGGAATGTCCCTTCAAAGTGCATACTGCCATGCAGCTGCTAACTAAATAGCGATGTTGTTGGTGCATCTAGTTGGAGCCTGAGCCCCAACTGCCATTGGCACCTGCTGCCTCGTTCCCACCTGTGTTCCCAGGAAGTATTAGGCAAGGATAAGCTGCTTTTGCCTGCCCACTCACCACCACTGAATTGCTTATATGGAAGGGAAGGAGGGGGTTTTGTCTTTTTTTTTTTTTTTTTTTTTTTTTTTCTTACAGTCTTTTTTTTGCAGTCAGCATATCTTATGTGTCTCTTGGTAAAAAGATACTCTTATCTCAGTCAAAGTATACGTTAAAATTGTAATGTTACGCCTGTAGCATCAAGGCTGGACTCTCTCCTGAGAGCAGCGGTACCGTAGGAGATATCTGTGTGGTTTTGCTTTTCCTCCCAAAAAAGAGTATTGAGAAACACTGTCTTAAACTAAAAATGAATCTTGGAAACTGTTGCAGAAGCTAAGGATCTTGATATAAAAAATACAGTTTATAGTTCCAAAGATTCTAGGTAGGTGGGTTTTCTGTTTGTTTGACTTTTTAAGGATGGAGACAGTATGGTTTATGTTTATTTTGCTTTCAATGAAAGCTAGATTTATTTTCTTTTTTTCAATCTAGGAATAACCATCTGGTTTTTGTTATTTATTACAATTTAATTTGTTCATTCCAGGACTTTCTTTCTTGGAACCTCTACCTTTGGTAATGTCTGAACAGATTCCTGCAGTATTTTTTAGCCGTTTCTTTCAAACGTTGTAGCTCCTGTGCAATAACCACAGGATTAGTTCGTTGTTTAAGGATGTGCTAAACAGCATAAACTGCCTTTTATGGTACAAATTTGTGTAGATAAAGCATAATTATGCCATGTCGAGCTCAAGACTAGAGGGAAAAGGAGTAGATGAATAATTTACATAATACACTGGCATTTGGGGGAGATGCTCAGACAGAAAGGGAAGTGATTAGATGAGTAATGCGCTTTTGGTGTCACTGTGAATTAGCATCAGATACCTTTCCCCACATGCCTTTCATACAGTGAAAGATCAAATAGCTTCTGTTCCCTTTCCAGATTGTAACAAATTTTCTTGCAGAACATGACACAGTTCTTGTATAAAAATGAATTAAGAATAAATGTTCTATTGTAGTCTGTCGAGTCTGGAAAGTAATCATCCTCAGGGTGCAGCAAGTGAGAAGATGTGCTTGCAACCGTGAGGTACTTCACCAGTGTGGAGCTAGTGTTCTAGCTCCTATCAGATGGTAACTGTGTGGTGCCTCCTCTTCCAGAAGGTCACTGGACTTATGTTAGATGGCATGAAAAGCCTTCTTGTGTTTGCAGCCATAGGGAAAATAATAATGGTAGCTATTAACATTGAGGCTGCAGTGAAAAACAAACACTGACATTGCTTTTGGCTTGTTCTTTCTGGTAGTGTTGTCTGTGGACCAGGAACGGAATTCCCCTGTGCAAGTAGAAAATGTTATTTTCCAACATCAATAGCTTTAAGAAAGCAGATTTTTGTGACTGAAACAAGAGAATCTTAACAGAAGATGCTGGAATAAATCTTTGCTGGGGTCTCTGTCTTTGGGACAGAGAGCAGTTCATGTCTTGATTTCAGATCTGTCCTCATTCTCCAATTCAGGCAAGAACTTCATAGTCCAAGCCTTACTCTGGTGCCCTCAAAGCCTGCAGTTTGCCTCATCTCACAGCTTTCCATGCAAATAATTCAGTTGTACCTGTGATGGCCGAGGCTCATCCTGAGGGCTTTCTGGTTGCAAAGTGAACTTTTCCCTGAATTTCATCTTTTCACAGAAGAGCCAGGGCAGATACTACTTTCTTATGAGTTAAATCTATTGATCCTTCTCAGGTTTGTCGTTTATTAAGGAGGAGGGAAATTAATGGCTTGTATCCTCCTGCCTGAGGAAGGCGTAGGAGAGGGAGGAATGTTGCATGGCCCATTACCTCGGAGTTTCATACCACATGTTATTAAAGGTCATTCCGTTGATGGCAGGTGTTTACTGCCTGATTATTTATTTATTTTCTTCCTATCTTGGGATACAGGTGTTTGGGTTTTGGTTAATTGGTTAATACCTATCTGCAGATCTACAGGCTGAAAGGTGCTTAGCAAGTTTATTTATAGGGAGGCCTGGGTCCTTCCACGGCGGCTTCGGCTTTCTCATGTAAGCAGGGTCTCCTCAGGAGCTGGATTTTTTCTGCCAACACTAAATCCCGGGTGCCTTGAGGAGGGAGAAGCATAAGATAAAAATGAAACTCGCATGTTTTATGTTGGCATCTTAATGCAGATGTGGTAGCGGAGGAAATAGAGTGAAACGGTAGGTGAGGGTCTTTGGGCAGAAACGAGGTTTTAAAGCAGTGTTTGTCAGATATAGTGGCTGACCCTTGACGTACTTGGTTGGCTTGAACAGGCCAAATGTTGCTGTTGCAGGAGCTGAGCTACCTCAGACTGTGTACATGGCTGCCTGCAGAGGTGAGCCTTCCCTTTCCTGTCCTCCTCATGCCCCATGGAGTGTGTCTTTGGGGGAGCAAGATGCTGAGGAAACGGGGCTCGCAGTGAGATGCTGAGGAAACGCGGCTCGCGCCAGGGCTGTGTCTGCGCGATCCGGCCTCCCTCTAGTGGCTGCTGCCCCAGCCAGGCCTCAGCGTGCGCCACATCGGAGACCGCGGCGTTGTCCTCTGCTCTGCCCTCCCCGCGCCTGCTTCAGGCGTCCTATGGTGGCTATAACGAATGTATACAACTGCTATAGTGTCATATTGCTCTACTTACTAGATCAATAACCGCTGTATTGGTGTGGCAGTTAGGGTCGATGAGGAAATAATGTTAAACGCAGGCTGTATCACTAGTGTTAGCTGGTGAACTTGCCCGTTAGTGTGTTGTGACAAGGAGGACTCTGGAAACTCGTTTACACTGTGTAAAATCATAAGGCTAAGGTGTTTTTATCATAGCAGTAATAAAAACGTTTGACACAATACATGTATGAGTTATTTTAGCTATGCAGAATTCTTTTTACTGTATTCTGCATTCTTTGCCTTCTGCTGCTTTGTGTTTCCAACTGCTAAAGAACACATACAAAAACGTTTCTGAGTTAAGACCATTCATTCTTTCCGGCATAATTTTCATGAACAAAATCGAATGCATTAGGTACCAGGCTTAATAGAGGTTTTTGCTCCCTCTTTCCAAAAGCTGGCTGTGCATCCTGCAGCACCTTAGTCATTAACCTTTCTTATCAGGTAGGGACAGACAGCAGGAAGCCCAGGCAAAGTGCACTGCAACACCACAAGACGAAAAGCTAGGTGGATGCCTTACAGTTAAATAGTATTTTATAACTTCGCATTGTTTTTTTGCAAGTAAAATATAGGATTTGTCTATGGGATGATACTTTTTTTCTACCACCTAGGGGGAAAAAGTAGATGGAAGATGTAAGCAGATGTGATGTTATTCTGGCTATTTTGACAGGTGTCATTTTGGTCCCTCTGGTGGCAGAATGCTTTACACTATGTCTAGGTGTATATACCAGAGCTGTGCTGATTCTCTAAGAGAGATCTAGAGTCCATCTACTATTTTTCTAAGCTGTATTGCTCTTTTTTTTTTCCTTCCTTTATTTTGGAATTTTAACAAACTTGGTATTAGCAGGAGGTAAACAAAGCAAAGGCAAATGTGCTTTGAAATCTCTTGCTGTCACAAATGAAGGAATAGTGTGTTGCATTTACAGCACACCAGAAGTTCGTTCTAGTGCTCCCGCTTTCCTGGTGGGACGGTTGTCTGGGTGGATGTTGCCTGCAAATTGAAAATGGGCAGTTTCCTGCCTTTTTTTTTTTTTTTTTTTTTAAGTGTATTTATTTAAGTAGCTGTTATTTCTTGTGTGCTGTGGATATAATTAATTTTTGTTATTTATTTTTTTATCAAGCAACAATAGATATAACAGATCGGAAATGGGCTTATTCTTAATCTGTGACAACTTGACACTAACAGACATAACATTTTTATGATATAACACGCTCACATGATAGCAACATGAATGATTTTGTATATAATCATTTGTGGTTTTGTTTTTCATCCTTTTTCAGTTTAGCAGTGTTAAAACCCTCAAGAACAAAGGATAATCAGGAAAAACAAAAACATTAAAGTTGATTTTATTCTTGAAGTGGTCGGCTGTGCTTTCTTTTACATCACTGCTTTGTTAATTTGAAAGGTCCCGTCTGTATATAAGAAGTATACGGATTATACCCATCTATATATTATACTGAAAATTAGGTCTGATTGATTTATATAAATAACTTAAAAATTACTCTGTTGTATGTGTGAGTAGCCTCAAATCATAACATTTATTTATGAATTGTGAAGCATGGCTAAAATTGAATGAAAAACAGAGAACTTGAAGAGTAAAAAAATATTTGTACCTGTTTAGTACTTTTAAATTATGCTCTCATGGCGGTTGATGTTTCTTAAGGTCAGATCCAAATGATAATTTCTAACCAGATGTCTATGCGCTCCGTCAGGAGCCAACATAAGCTGGCTACTAAGGTGGCATAGGGAAGATGGCAACACATTTGTATGTCTTTGCCCTCCAAGGATTCCTATCCTGCCTGTATCCTTAGGACAGATGCCGGATTGAGCAGCCCTCGATCTGTTCTAAGAAAAGGAGGAGTACAACCCCCTTTTTTTTTTTTTTTCTGTAATTTGAGATCTCAACCATGCTTGTAGGATACAGACTTAGTTAAATATAGAAGACTAAAATTAAAGGTATGGGTGTACCCACACTTTGGACAGCTATAGAGCAAAGGGTCTCATTATCAAGTGTTCTCTTCTGACTCTGAGTGTTCTAAAGAGTATTATATGACAGTCTTTAATACACTGATGAGGTGAAAACTAAGCATTTAGTTGAGAAGGAAAATATCAAAATGTAATATTTGGAAGATCCTAGCAGTGATGAAGTCGCTTGATAAATAAGTGTTGCTTTTCCTGGGAAGATGGTGCCCAGTAAGTATTCAGATGTGTAGGAGGAGACATTTTTGACATAATTCTTGAAATATGAGTGCTCAGATACATGGACAGGGTCATTCCAGAGGCGGCTGCGCTTTTTTGGGAAAAAGTCGTATGTTATGGTAACATCTTCTTTTGTTGGATGTGAAAAGAATTGGGAAAGGTGGTGGGGGCAGGTGATAGGCTATAGTTTTAATACTGTGACAAGAAGCCACATTCTTGTGTTCCCAAGTTTTCGTTTCGTTCAAGAAGGACGATGTGTCAAGGGTGAGAGGTTGCTTTTTGTGTAGCATCCGTGTCCGTGGAGGACTCTCCTCAGTCTAGGCCGAAATTTAAATTCGCTGTTTTGCATCTTTACTGCCCTTTCTTCCTTGAAGAAGGGAGGGAGGGTAATTTAATAGTGATGCCAATGCAGTAAAGTGTTATTTTAAGGGAAAAAAAAGGCCAAATACTTTTCTTTGAGACCAGGTTCTATGAAGACCCTCTGCATGACACTGGTAGTTTATCACATGTCAACCTGCTGTTAAGAGTCTAATAGTAAACCTGGTCAGGAAGGCAGCAGGAGAGGGAGGCAGCTGTGTTTTTCTGGAACCCTGGATTAATAAACAAGGATTCTGGTGCTAACTGGAAAACAGTGTGGTTTCAAAACCCTGGAGCAAAGGAGCTTTCTCTTCCTTTAAAATAGGGCATCACCAAAACAGGGAGAGCTTGAGTTGAATTGCAGAAGTGGAGGAAAGGAGAAAGTGAGTTAATGCTCCATGTTATTAGCCTTACGTAGTACTAAATGAGACCTTCCTCACAAGGTTAGTGTTGAAGTCCTGCTCAAACTGTGCCTCTGCACAGCAAGTGGACAAGCTTGACACTGCAAAGAAAGTTCAATGCGTCTTCAGGCTTCTGCTGTCTGCTTAAGAGAGCAACATCATTTGATGGTCTTAAAGAGAGGAGGCAGAACATCAGCGCTCTGGACATGGTTCTCCTGTCCTTTGGCTGTATTTTCCCTTCTTGTAGATTAAGAAAATAAGCTTTGAAGGATCAGGGAGAAGGCTTAAGTAGCATCAGGGAAGAAGAGAGAAGGGCGTCATGTCATTTTTCTTGTTTTCTTCCCACCAGACAGCTCTCTCTTCTTGCCCAGGTGCATACCCGTTCCTTCCACTTGACCCAGGTGACCATTCTTCAGGTCAGGTTTTCCATCTGGTGCTGTGGGGAGGTTTGTGCTGTTCCTAATGGTTGTTCTGCAGCTCTGTTTAAGCATTCCTTTGAACTCCATTAACTCTGTTACACACCAACATACATTAGTATTTAACTTGGATGCATGACAAAACTGTCTTTTACTTGGATTCCTGTCAGAATTGTGATACTTTTTTTCATATTGTGGTATTGCCAAGGAGTAAAGCTCAGTCACATTTCTTCGTACTGATTTTCCTTTGTGTGCTTAAAATGGTAAATAAACAGCTACTTCAAAATAGAAAACTTTTGTTCTGTGTCTGCACGGACTTGAGAATTTGGAATCCAGCATTGTTGTCTTGTGTGTATTTTATGCTATATATGCTATATATGCATTCTCGAAAATCTTCATCATTTTTATAGGTAGTATTCTTTTCTAATAAATTGAGGTATTGCAAATACAGTTTAGTTTGGATAGGCATCTAGGGGGCTCTTTTGAAAGCTTACTGAAAATGTCTAGCTGTGTATTGGTCTTCGGATATATATAATGAAAACTTTGAAAGTTATACTCACTTCCGTTTGCATGCATTTCCTCAACAATACTGCATCTTGTGAATAATTACTTTTTATTAAACTGAATGTTTGTTCTTTTACACACTGTGTTCTCCTTTTGAAGGTTCCAAAGGTTAGCACTGCTTTTATGTTGTATAAAGAAAATATTGGCAGAATTTGCTATCTCAGTGTGTGATAGCATTTATCTTTAATAAAGAAGCATAGCTTCTCAAAGTAAATATGCATTTCTAGTGTTCAAAAATGTATCCTCTCCTTTTTTTTTCTCTTTCAGATCTCTCCAAGAATAGATTAACTGAGATTCCTATAGAGGTGTGCCATTTTGTGTCATTGGAAACACTAAATCTCTACCATAATTGTATTAAAATTATACCGGATGCAATAGTGAACTTACAAATGCTAACTTACTTAAATTTGAGGTAAGTTTAAGTTTACCTTATTTTTTGTTTATTTGCAAATGTGCCATGTCTGTTCTTAATATGTTTCTGGAACAACTGACACTTCTTGTTTTATTCGAAGGAGTAAGTCAGAAATTCACTGCCTGTGGGTAGAACGTTGTACAGAGCCATCATGAGGACCAAAATGTAAAAATAATGATTTAAGGAAAGACCAAAAATACATTAATCTCCCCTACCATTATAGCAAATTCTGAATGCAAATTATATTAGCACAGATTCTTTGACTGCATTCTAATGACAAACGTTTTTTTGAACTGTAACATATGCACTTGTAGTCAAAAAAGTGAAGGGACAGAGGCAGAAGAGTGATCTTTTTCTTGCTGAATGGAAGGGAAAGATGTGCTGCTTTGTTGCTCTTATCCTGTCATTATGCAAGAAAAAGTATCTACTTTTTTTTAAGAGGAAGAGGCAAAAAATTAGGCATTATTGTTTCTTTTCCAGGAAAAGAGACCATAGATGCTAATGTTGTAGCTTAAAATCCAAAATACGAAGTATTGGAAAGGGTGAACACGTTGCTCTAGCCTTCCTTGCACTGTCACTATGCTACAGCTTTGGGTTCTGTGATACTCCGGTTTTGGCTCTATAGAGTTGTCTCTTGAGCAATTCCTACTTTAGGAGTAGGACTCTTAATTTATGAAATAGCATCATAAATAGATGTACATAAAGAAATTGATATTGGATTAAATATATTGTTTGCATAAAACATTTAAGTAATTTTAGAAATTAAAATGAAATAACTCACTGGCAATGGAATTTGTGAGTCATATCACAAACCCAGAATAGCTGCAAACAGACGGAGTATCACGTATCACAGTAAATTACACAATCAAAACAAAAGGATATTTTTCAGGCTTTCCTAAGTAAGGTCATTTCCCTCAGTTTAAAGTTTTGTGAAATAATTTCCTCTTCATGTGGATATGCCCTTCCCCCATGTTAGCTGAACAAAGTAAGCAGCCCCTGGACGAGGGAAATACATCCTTGATGTTCTCAGCATTTCGCTTCTTGGCAAGAAAAACATGATGGATGAGAGCTGCAGATTTCTCACTCTGGTGCCAGTGGAGCCTGTATGTTGGGTAGAATTAGAAAGGGATGCCAAGAGACAAAGTCTTTGGGACTTGGTGGACAGTGTTCTGTCTTTATTTAAAGACCTTTTCTTATTGTTATTAAACAGACATGATAAATTCTTTACCTTGGGATGTGCTATTCATTATTTCGTAGTGGATTGTTCCTGAGTTCTCTAGAACTTAAAATTAATCCCTTCGTGCGTGTCCAATCTGCTGAATAGTTTAATCTTTTTAGATTTTCATCTTTCTCATTGGTGTGGTAAATTAAGTGTATGTTAGTCAGACCAGTTTTAACTAAGGTTTTTGAACTCTTGCAGATGAAACGGAATAGCACAAGGGATTTATTATTTTCTTGAGTGAAGTTTCACAAATCTGATACTCTTGTGCTTGCTGTATTGGCTGTAAAAATAATTGTAATCAGTTTAGGAGGTTATTGGCTAGGGGGGGCTTGGGGAACTCAAAGCTTATGGATATAGGAAGCATTCGCTCAGTGAAATAAATAATCTCATTCCTTTTAATGTCTTCTTGGATGAGATGAGACTTCCTGAGAGTTTGAACTCTGTGGTCTGTTCTGTCTGGCCATCTCGTGCATTGCGTTATGCAGCAATGTTCTCACTTATTACTTGTAATTTAAGGATGACAGTTTTGGGACAAATTTGCTGAGGCTATTTTTTGCAGTGGATTTAGTATATAACTGTGATAAGATTGCACAAGACAGCTAACACTCTGCAATGTGCCAAGCACATTTGGCTCTTGAGGTTTGGATGTTAGGTTTCTTTTGGTCCTTAGAGGATAATTTTACAGGACCTGAACAGTTGATGTTTCCTTCCCAGTGCCATTATTGTTATTATATAAAGGTGGCTGCTGTTGGGAACAAGCTCCTAAATGCTCTGCTCAGCTGTGGAGAGGGAATAAGAATGTTCTGTGGTAAAATTTAGCGTAGTTACCTACAGAGAATAAAAGCTTCCATTAATTAAGAAATGGAGGAAAAAAAAAAAAAGGAAAATAAGTTGTTGCTTACACAATATGATATATGGAGATCTCAGCTGGGCTGTTTCTGCCCCTACGGGATCTGTAGTTTTCTTTCTGAGATATATAATGCGAGGCCCATGTAGTGCTGAGGTTTGTATGCGACATGCAGAAGCTGGGGGGACGAGGACAGATGCTGCTGTGTGGATCCTGATATTATGCAGAAGTTGTTCCTTTATTTCCTGTGTTTTCTCTGTGGGAGTTGAAGGTCAACATTTTCAGGTTTCATTAAAAGCAAGCAAGCAAGGTAGCTATGAACACTTGTGCTAAACATTTTCCCCACTGAGAAATTTGAGAATCTTTACATAAACTGACTCTGTTTATTTAGCTGAACCTGAAAAAATGACCTAAAAACATTTGAACATTTGTACATTTGAGTTTGTGACCAAAAAGCATAACAGAAAATAGTTAATATAGGTAGGTCATCATTTTTCTTAGAAAAAAGTCTCCCCCTCGATGTCCTCTGCTGGTCAGAGCTGCCACTGGTGTTCAGGCAGGTCCCTGACTGAGCAGCTTTAGAGCTGATCCTTTCTTACAGGATTCATGTGTTGAGCATAGTTTATACCTATATATACACACATATATATGTATATAATCTATACAGATTAAATCCTACGTCCTCCTAGCTAAGGGGCACCTTTCCTCTGAACGCTCTAGCCTGTGTCAGGCACTGCTGATGGAAAGGAAAATTAAGGGATGAGGGATATAAGAATCTATAAAAGACTCGTCTTGTCTTGTCTCATAACTGATTTCTGTGCATGACAGTCTGAAATGTTGTCTTGTGAGGTCAGGAGAAACCTTTTCCTTATTATTAGAGTAGCCTGGGTGCAAATTAAAATTCTCCATATAGAAGAGCAGAGAATGAGTGAAAAGGAAAGTATTTTTTAAAAATGTGAATTACAGGCAGAGTCATAGGCTTTGTCTGCGTTTTAACACTTCTGTGAACTTTCTGTGAGGTATTGAGGACATGACTTCCTTTCCTTATTCCTTAGTTTTCCCATCTGCAAAATGAGAACGAAATTGGTCCCTAGTGCACTGAAAAGTTGAAGCTGTGTTAGGTACTGAGAATGCAGTGATGTGTAATGGCAATTTATAGAAATAGTTTCTAAATTGGGTTTGGGACCTGCCTGCCTTCTGATGCTCGTGAGAGGGATAATGTTGTGGCTTATACCCATTGGCCAGCTCATGGAAAATAAACCTTCTGCAAAGAGAATGCACTTTTTTGGTGGGGGGGGGAGCGCTTTGATTCTATGCTAAGAAAAAAAAAAAAAATCTAAGTTTGGATTGTCTGGGGAGAAAAAAAAATGTGGAACGTACCAAGTAATCTTCAGCTATAACCTTACTGAAAAATAACCAATAACTGCCAAAATAACCATATCTTCTGTAATTAGTTTATTTGTTAAGTTGGAGCATACGTGTCTTCTCTATACTTAGTAAAATGATAAAACAATGTAAATGTTTGAAAAACGCTCTATTTTAATCGACTTTCCTGTATTCATTATGAAGGAAAAAAGCTGTTCTAGGTGACACTGTTCTTGAAGTGATATCAGTCAATTTTTTCTAGAGTGCTAGTATTCTCTAATACTTCATTAGTAATAGAGATATTCTGATGTACAGATATTTCCTTGATGATTGCAATTTCTTAATTCCTAAGTTTACATTTAAAATGTCAAAATGAGAACATTTTACAAAATATTCTCAACATTTTAAGGTAGCATGCAGTAAAATGTCACTTGTATTCTTAATGCTTGCTTTCTTTTTGTTTTTGTTGCAGTCGAAATCAGCTTTCTTCTTTGCCACCTTGCCTATGCAGTCTTCCTCTCAAAGTCTTAATTGCGAGTAACAATAAGCTAGGTTCCCTTCCAGAAGAGATAGGTCAGCTGAAACAGTTAATGGAACTGGTAGGTTACTGATTTTGCTATTCTCTTTCTGTTTATGTTTAATTAGAAACACTTTGCAGCTTTCTTTGAACTAATGCCTAATACTGTAATGCAGGTTAAAAAAAAACAAACAAACAAACTTGTGGTGAACTTTTTAAGAGTGTCCCGTAGTAACAAAATAAGTCTCCTGTATGTTCTCCTGGGCCCTTGGTTCTTTCACAACGTTCCTGGTAATTCCATCATCTTTACCAGTTGTCCTCACAGCATTTACTGGCTCCCTCTTTTGCTGCTCTCAAGTTCCCGGTTCTGGCATCCGGCTCCTCAAAGCTCATCCTTCTCTGTAGCCTCCTCCCCTTCCCCTTTCTTTCTCTTAGCTATTGCTGCTTATTTACCTCACTGCGTCCTACTAAAGATACTGGTCTTACCAGTCTGTTTGCATCTTGTTGAAATATATTTTCCATGCAGCCTTCCTTGCCTAAAAATGCCTGTATCTAAACAGATTTACAAAACTACTTGTCCTCTTGTTTTCAATGCTGTCCCTAAGAGCTACTGTTCCTGCAAGCAGTAGATCACGTAACATATATATATAACATATGATATATAACATATATCGTATATCTGTAGCATACTGCTTGCCTAGTGAGACTAAAGAGGCAGAAATTAATCAATACCTTGATTTCTATGTGCATTTAATTGTGGATGCCTTTTAGGAAAGGTTGTGTGTGGATACTGTATGTACATGTTTCTCTATCTCCCCTGTCCACCTTCTTTCATGTATCCTAGGCATATGTTGTGTCTTCTGGTTATTTCTGTTCATTTTGACCTCTTAAGAAACAAATTGACAAATCAAATCTATGCAGTGATATCTGACTGAGTCATTGTATGGTCTGTAAGACCTTCAAGATCGTGGAGTCCAACCTTAAGCCCATTGCTATCATACTGCTAAACCATGTCCCTAAGTGCCTCATCTACAGTTTTCTTGAATACTGCCAGGCAGGGGGACTCCACCACTTCCCTGGGCAGCCTGTTCCAAGGCTTCACCACTCTTTCTTGACTACTCTTTCCATGCAGAAATTCTTCCTAATGCCTAACCTGAACTTGCACTGACACAGTTTGAGGCTGTTTCCTCTTGTCCTATCTCCTTCCTCCCGTCTCCGTTAACTGCACTTATTTTATACATCATTTAGATGTATAAAATCTGATAGTGCCAGCTTATCATAAGGTATGTCTTATAAAAATAGGTGTTTTATTAAATTCTACAACAGAAGGTGAGCTGGCTTTGCTTCAGGTCCTTGTTCTGCTGCTGATTCTTCGTTTGTAGAGCAAGGCTGTGGGGTTTTGTGTGTGTGTATGGGTCTTTTTTTTTTTTTTTAATCTTTTTGTACAGTACCTTGATGTCAGGCTCTTATCACAACTGATCTGGATGTGGGTGGACAGTTATGTTTTTCTTTTATGCACGAGCTAAAGACTAACATTATTTTTGTGTATTTTGTCTTGTGAGCTCAATTAATTTACTTTACCAAAGAGTTTTAAAGTCTTTTAAGGTAGATTTAAATAGGTTGTTTAGATTCAATTAACCTTAAAAGGAACAGGTTTTCTATAGCAGTTTCTATATTGCTTAAAATAAATTCATTAAAAGTTTATGACTCCAATTTTGTGTATAATTAAAGTTGACACTATGAAACTTCTCTTAATACAGGGAATAGGATGACTTGGCAGGCTTCAAACTTAGTTAACAACATTTCATCTCCTGGTCACTTCCAGGCTAAATGTAGCCTGGCTTGGTAATAAAAGGATGCAATTTTTAGCTTGGGGGCTTATGTAAAATAAATTGGTGTTTTTGGCCTGCCAACTTCTGTTCAAAGCTGAGCAGAACTGTACATCTTATTTGATACTAAGTGAGATTTGTGATATTTTTAGTAAAGACCTGCTGAAATGTCTGTTACTTAAAAATTTCCCCTACTGCTTCAAGTTTGTACCCTCCCAGTAAAGGAACTATTATTGATGCTGAAGTGTTTCAAGAGTTTGCATATCACTTAGAAATAGCCTTTATCCTTGCTTTAGCAACTAAGAGCTTCAAAAGAAATGTCCCAGGGCGATGGAATTTTGGAATCTTTTTGTATAAATTATATGTTTATGTTAACTTCTGTAAATGCAAAGTGCATTTATGAAAACGCAAAAATCACTTCCCAGTTACAGTGTAATTTCAGCATTACTCTTTGTCATGAGCACAATTCCTGCTCTAAAAATGTTTCAAATGAGGTGCCACAGCTACATGCCACTTTTGGGGCCTGCCTTAGGGAACTGCTAAAGCTCAAAAGGGCCTGATGTTATTTCTTTGCAATTTAAAAAAATGTGAAGAACAGATTATTTTAATTCTAATTATATTTATATGGGGCACGTTTCAATTCAAACTGAAATGGTGGCACCGTAAGTGTTTGTTGATGCCACCACAGGTGTTTGTTACAATCCCAGTTAAATGAATTGTGTTGTTTAGCTGGGAGATGACTACACGGTACGGGCGGAAGCAAATAGCCAGTATCTGTACTGCTCTGACTGTGAAGCAGTGTTGCAAAATAAGGTGACTATTGTTCTAAAAAAACCCCAAAAAGCGAAAACAAAAACAGCAGAGCAGAGAGGCTGAGGTCTCCCAGGCTGTTGGCAGGGAAGTCTGGCTGTACGCGGCGAATCCTTTTATTATCTTGCTTTTGGAACAGGTTTTACCCCTCTGGTCGGTCCAGGGTGATGTATGCACAGGTTGCAGCAGATTACATCAGGTCTTTCCAGCTACCCCATCTTCCTTCCCTCTACCCTCCAAAATAGAGTAGGCACTTTTTTCTGTTACCTCCTTTTTCTATTATATCCTGTATAAATTGGATACACTTCATACTTGTGCCATGAAGTGACGTAGATATTGCATGCAGGAAATTTTCAAGTATTTTATTTAATTTTGGGGTTTACTTCTGCATTATATAGATCCCTCAGAGCTGTCTTGCAAGCATCAAAAAATCTTGATTTCCCTCAGGGTATGTTCAAATTAATTTCCAAATTTGATTGGGAAAGTTATTTGCAGTTGCATAACTTGCTTGTAGCACTGCTGGAGCGGCCAGAAGAGCAAATTTAACGTGAAAAGATCCTGGTTTGAGTTTGGCTTCCCACCACCAAGCTTCATGCCATAGTAGTGGATGTAAAAATAACTTAGACTTACGCTTCTCTACTCTTGAGCAAACATGTCTATTGTCAGGGCAGGAAACGAACAGGGGGGACGTAATTGGGTTAATGTGATAAGCCCGACCTCCAGCACATGCCAGTCCCTGAAGCTGAAGGGGTTAGACCTCATTCCGGGGGTCTGCAGATGGCCTCCACGTGAAGCTTCCCACTGCAAACTGACACACTTCTTCAGCAAAATTAATAGTTTGAAAACCACAGGCATTTGATTTTGACACTTTTACTTTCATTGTTGCTGAAACAGTTGCGAAGTTTGAGCTTAGCATCATTTCTGTCATGAAATCTAATAAAAAAGAGCAGAAATAAAACTAGAAATAAGCTTGTAGCATGTCTTTTTTTCCACAGCTATTCAATCAAAACAATAAATTGGAGGGGGGAAAAAAAAAGTCGGACGGCAGCCTTTAGTAGGCTAAAGATATTGTGGTCCGTAGGGATCTTGTGAGTGCTGACCTGCCGTCGTCATCCCTCAGTCTTATTATGGATGTTTTGAAAGGACATAAGTGCATTTTACTTGACTTACGACCATATTTTTGCAGCCTATGTCCATGACCATAGATTACTTCTCATACTTTCTTTCACATTCTCTGTCCCATCCCTGACTTGCTCCATGTGCATCACTGTACTTGAGCTCAAGTTTCCTTGGCACAAGGTGACTTTGCATTTATATCTGCACTCCAGAAAGTGAGTGCTTCATTATGAGCTTGCGTAGAGTCTGTGTAGATTAAAAATAGGACAGTAAAGCTCTTAAAATAGAGGATCTGGGAACAGTGCAATTAATCAGACTTTGTAGCAACTTGGGCAAAAGGGACACTCATCAACTAGGATTTTTAATTTCCTTGTCTAAAAGTTAAAATCATCTCCTGACTCTGTTTTGACAAGGGAAGGAGGTTTTGGCAGCAGGGGTTTCTGTTGCAAGAAGAAACTTGTCTCTGATGTGGAGAGCAGCATTGTCATGTCATGTTTTTACTTTTGTTAAATGTTACCTTTTTTTTTTTAGGCTGATAGACAAGGAATTAACCTAACACCGTTGATTAGTGTTAAAGCAACTGTCTTCAGAGAGATTATTTTGAAATTTGCCTTCCTTTGATAAATTCTGCAGTGTAGGGGCTATTAGGTACTGTGTTAATCCATAATTTGAAGCAAGATGTAGGAGTGCACATGCTAAAAGCGTATTCCTTTGCCACTTCAGGAAAATTGGGCGTTACCATTTAGCTCTCGCACTATGAAGCACTGTTTCCTTTGGTTAATCAGCAAGAGAAGCCTAGTCAGGGCACTACTCAAATTTGCAGGTTATTTTGGTTGTAAGCAGGGGTTTCAAGATCCTTTTGATTTCATACTGGCTATATATCATCTTGTTTGCCAGCAGAAGGGACTGCTTGTTTGTGAAGAATATCTTGCTTCAGAGTGACCTGATGCAAGACGTTGATCTTTAGTTGCGTTGCTAGCATTTAAGATTTTGCCTAAATTATCCATTGTTTAAGTATTTCTACAGTAATATGAGCGTATGTACATTTGTTTGTTGAAATGACATCCTCTGTTGTTTAACCCTGCTTTATATTTCATCTCAACAGCAGATACTCCTTTAGAAACTGAGATAAGCACAGGCTCCAGCTTTACCCAGATGGTTAAACCAGTTGAATTTAGCCATCAAATTCAGACCTGCTTAAAACCTGTCTGGGCTGTTAAGGAATAACTTCTATAGCAGTATGTCGAGCTTCCATATATTATTAAGTAGCCCTGTCCTATTTAATTAGGCCTGTTACTTGATGTGATAATCAGATTTATGCCTTCCTTGAGCATCACTGCAGAAAGGTCGTGCTCTTTTGTTTTGAAGTTTACTTAACAATTGCCTCTAGAGGCACAAGAAAGTTTTAAAAAATATTTATTAGCTTTTCCCTTAGACAAATGTTCTGAGTTTTAAGTAATATGCAAACATTTCTCATGGTTTTGCACTGTAAAGAAAGCACAGAGATGGTTATTTTCAGGTAATAAGGTGTTACAGTAGCAACAGCAAAATATCCAGAGTTTGACGTGATTATTGTTTAACACCGAGGAGCCAAAAATTCACTGTTACTGTTACTTGCACTGCAGGATGTCAGCTGTAATGAGATTACAGCTTTGCCACAGCAAATAGGCCAGCTGAAATCTTTGAAAGAACTGAATATCAGAAGAAATTACCTCGAAGTTTTACCCCAAGGTAAAAACAAAACAAAGCTATTTTTTTGAAAGTGCTTTTTAAAAAATTGTTAAAGTAAACATGATTTAAAAAAATAATAATTTCTTTATGTTTGAATTTATTCTGGGATCACTATGCCTTTGCAGAATATAACATTCTGCAGTAGTTATTAAACCAAAGTTTCTTTTTTTAATGAGTTATTTTTCTGATAAAGAGATAAGTATCTTTTAAGCTACACACACATATAACTGTGAATATTGAGTAAAAAAAGAGTTTTTGAAGATTTTTAAAGATTATTGTTCCTTGTATAGCAGTAACAACCTTACCATTCCTCGTTCTAGAATGGAGTTAAATGTTGATGATATTCCTGCCTTTAATTCATGGCTTTTATTTAATCTTTTTCTATGCTTGAAGCATGATATATGGATGTTCTCTCTTTGTGACTTTCTTTGCCTGTGCAATATTCCTTTTGTCCTTATTGCAGAAGAGTTTGATTTGGAAATACGTTAGTCATTCAACAGCAAAAATTAATACATATACAACGCTTTTTTTCTCTCTTTTGTTTTTAGAACTAGTGCAGCTCCCCTTGGTAAAGTTTGACTTTTCCTGCAATAAAGTGCTTGTGATTCCACTTTGTTTTAGAAAGATGGTGCAATTGCAAGTATTATTGCTTGAGAACAATCCTTTGCAGTCTCCACCAGCACAAGTAAGTAATACTGACAGTTGAAATTATGTTTTAAAATGGGATGGACAGTACAAATACTAGCCTATAAAATGTTATTTTCTCATAGGTTTCTGCATTTGCAGGCTTCTAATTTTAATCACTGCAGGCTTTAGTTGTGGAATGGTGGTTCATGGCATCTGTATTTTATGTATTGGTTGGCACACCACTCAAAACAGCATCATTCTGGAAGATTCCATCTTACTAGCTACCTTTAATATGGCTTTTCTTTCATTTCTGCCTGCATATGAATGCTACAATGTGTGTATAACTGAGAAACTTCTTGGATAAACATTCTTTCCAGAACTGGCCTCTTTGTTATTGATAGAAGGTTATTGTATGATGATAAATGAATGCAACTCAGGCATATTGCTTTGAGACATTGTTTTTCATTTACCGGACATGAGTGTTCAGACTACATCGTCTGAAAGCTCTAATCATTCTATATTCACTGGCATGCCTTTCATGTGCAATAAAAAATGGTAAAATATTCTGCATTTTTCATTATGTAGAATAAATGTTTTCCATTTCCCACTAATGGTGGTGCTGTTATTATCCTCACAGCACATAAAGCAAGTTCCATCAAGCATTTGAGGTAAAGAGTGCAATTAGAGAAAAAAATTCTAAAAGGAAAAGGAAATGTATCATAAAAATGCCTAGACACTTGTAAAAGCAGTGTGTCTAAGTATATCAAAATATGCTGTTTAATTAAGTGTCATTGTTGACTAATTTTAGAAAATAACTATTCATTTTAAAACTAAAAATTGACAAAAAATATATTTTAATAACCTTTATCCTTTTTCCATAAAAAGTGCATGTGGACTTGTTAAGTAGAATACATTTTTTTTGCTGTTTTCTGTCCTGTTCTCTGAAAGTATTTAACGTAGTACACGCAAATCTATGGCTGACTCATTACACTGGTGTTTTTTTAAGATAATATTTGTTTTCTCTTAGATGATATCTATGCAGTGATATCAGATTGTTTTCAGAGTTTTACACTGAGTAAAAACTTGAATAAATTATGTCTTTCTGGTTATAAAGCTGAATTCTTTCCTTGTCTAACAGATTTGTACAAAGGGTAAGGTGCATATATTCAAATATCTGAGTGTACAGGCCTGTCAGATTAAATCAGCAGACTCACTGTATCTTAATGCCATAGAACCACCGCATTTGCCACAACCTGTGGAAGAGAGGTATGTGTAAAATTTTCAATATATAATATAATACTTTGCAACCAAGTGAGATTTATTGTTATGTGTGATTTATATATTGTTATACATTGCAGTGACTTAGCTCTTAAAAGATTCTTTATTCATCCAGAGGCTTTTCCATCCAGCAGAGAAAATTGGGTGAACGCTGAAACTCTTTCAAAGTGAATTCGGCTAATTTGTTAGCAAAACGAAAGACAGGCTCTTCCGTGTCTTAAAACAGCTGTCTAGGAATTGCCATCCCATTTGGTATTTTAAGGACAAGAACTGGATAGGAGAGAGAGTTGTTTTATAAGGATCTCTATAGCTAATTGGAAAGTGCTTCTTAACCAGTTCTTTGCTAACATGAGAAATTTAATATAGCTGATTGGGGAAAGTGTGCTAGCAAGGCCTCAATTTTGAAGAGAAGTTCCCAGTAGAAAGAAGGCATCAATGGAAATAAAAATAGAGATATTGCTGCTAACATCCTGAAAAATGTGTGAAAGAATTGTCAGAGAATTATCTTCACTTATATTTGAAGACAGCTTTGGGCATTTCTATCAAATGCTAAAGTTAAGTGGGAAGAATCTAGGATATAGAGCAAGATTTCCACTTGGGAAACACCTGCTGGTGATTTTTTTTATTGGGGGAGGGGGGGAAATTGCTTTTTATCATCTCAGTATAAAATAAAATTGAATTTCTGATCTTGGAGAAAAATGAATTTAAGATTTAACTGTAGGATTTTGTCCTATCATAAACCATTAACAAAGCTAACATAGATGCTTGTGGATCTATTGCTAACTATTTCAACTCTTTCTGCATTTGTTTCATAATGTAGTTTCCTCATTTAATGTTTATACTTGAATAAGTAATTTTTAATGTGATATTTCTCATAGCCAAAATGTGCAAAATATCATAATTTATTTTTGAGATTAATTTCTAATTTCAAAAGAAAAAAATATCTGTTTAGAATTTCCACAGACAGTTATATATAAAAATCCTTAGTGTTTACTGATAACATATTATATAAGATTTGACTTAATCGGATGAGTATTTCATATAAAGACAACTAGAATAAAGATTTTTTTTTTTAATTTCTGCATCAGTCTAAATTCAGGATTGCAGCTTTCAGGTTTGCACATGGGAGAAAAATAAGCATATATAAGGAAATCAGATGGTGTGCTGCATCTAATAGTGTACTTTAAAATTAGTAGAGGTCATACTTGGTAATGAATCAGGAGAGAAAGCAGTTGCCATTATTACAGGGATTTTCTTAAAATATTAATTTTCAAAGTCTATTTTAAATCGCCTGAAGGAGGTTTCTGTGTTAATAATTACTCCAAACCCTGGGGAAAAATTGGTTCATTTCTAATGCGTCAGTGGTTGCATTTAATTCAGCTGAACTCTCACAGGAGTCAACCAGTTTAGTTGCTTATCACACAGCTAAATGATTATGGTCAAGCCAGGCCCTTTCACTGCTTGGTTAATAGAGAAGCAGTCTTTCCTAGCGTGTGGGCAAGAGGAGGCTTTATGGCACATGATTTCTCTAGTTCCACAAGAACTTAAGGAAAAATTTCTTTCCTGTGAGGGTGCCAGAGCCCTGGAACAGGCTGCCCAGAGAGGTTGTGGAGTCTCCTGCTCTGGAGATCTTCCAAACCTGCCTGGATGCCACCCTGTGCCACGTGCTCTGGGTGTCCCTGCTGGAGCAGGGGGGTTGGACTAGACGATCTCTAGAGGTCCCTTCCAGCCTTAAGGATTCTATGATTTATTTTTTTGTTTTCATCTAGCATCGATGACATCTTCCCAAGTAAGAAGGACTCTGATTCAGGTGTTGGCAGTGATAACGGCGATAAACGTTTGTCGGCAACAGAGGTAAATTGCCTCACTTTTGTGTCCGAAACCCATAATTCATTAGACCTTTACTTGGGTAGCCATGTGAATAAATTTTTAGTCCTCTAAACTATGCGACCCCATCTGAGCATTAATTTCTCTCTAAGTAATCACTGAAGCAGAGATTAAAGGAAGCAGGATTCTTTATTTCATTTGGTCTTTGCTCTTCATGGAGGGGCCACTGAAGTTGGCTGCAAACGGTCATGACTCTGCCAGTTACGCAGACCATTTTCAGGCAACGATCTAGACAACAAGGAGCAAAACAGAATCTAAATCTGTTCTTGCCGAAGACATAAATGTCCTGACAAATTATGTGTCTGGCTCCTTCTCACCTGCTCTTGGCTCTGACTGATGACTCTTTCCTGGTGGGAGTTAATGGAGTCCGTGACTCCAAGGGTCATTTTCCCAGCATGGTCCATGGTGTCATGTCTAGGGCAGCTTGCTGGAGGGTAGGAACTTCAGGAACATTGCAGGTCTCCACATAACCACGCTGATAGTTAGGCAGGGCTGGAAATGAGCCTTCAAAAGGGTTAAAATTACTACGTCTCTCAGCAGAACAGGGTGCTAAATCCTAGAAAAGTCTTTTCTTGGATATCCAAATGAGCGCTTGAACCTAAACTGAACAAATAGTCGTAAATAAGGAAATAATCTTCAAGATAGTTCATGAAACCTACAAATAACAACAGGATTTCCAGTCTGACTTAATGGGGAAATATTCAAATCAAAGTTAAGGAAGGTACTTTGTGCTGCTTAAGATGATTTTGCACTGATTCTTCAACCTCTCTTTCCTCTATTGAGGAAAATGTGTTTCAGTTACTTTTGAAACAAAATGTCAAAAGAATCAAGTTTAAATACTGAATTTTTAGTTATTGCAAAAAGGAAATTGAAAATAAATGCACTCTAAAGAGTATACACTATTCCTCTAATGCAAAAACACGCAGATATTGCAGTTTTTTTTTAAACTGCAACAATTGTCACCTACATTTACAAGTTTCCTGCTAGAGAGCAAGAGCACAATGTAGCACAATTACTGTGACTTCCAAACAGATTTCTGGTAGTTTGCCTTGACCATATATTCCATTCAAAGAGATTTGCAAACTATTTTGCCTTTCTTAGATTTCTGAGTTTGCTCATTGATGACACTGTGTTATCCAGTTTTCTCTTTAGCTATAAATAACACCTTTAGAAAATAGATCATCATAGTCTGCTATGAGGATACCCTCAATGTGACTGCAGCCTCTTAGAGCAGGTTTGGTCACTTCAGACTCTCTGGTGGCCTCTCCCACGTTGCCGTTCTACTCAGTACCAGAGTTGATGCTCTTAAATGAGCTTTTAAAGGGTTATGGTTTGAGCTGAAGCCAATGTCTCTTGCTTCTCTTTAGCCATCTGATGAAGATACTATTAGCTTTAATGTCCCCATGTCAGACATTGTGGAAGAAGAGCAGTTTGTGAAAGAAGACTCAGGTCACCATGCTAACTCAAGAAAAGGTTGGAATGTTAAATATATATAAATATATATGTGTGTGTGATGTTGTAAATTCAATTTTTAAAGCTCACAGCCTAACAAGCATTGGTCTTTCAGGAGTCTACAGACATCACCATTACATTAGATTCTTTTTTGTTTAGTGCTTTTTTTGGATTTTTTTAAGTATTTTTTTGAGTTTTCAGCATTGCATATATTGCTGAAATTCTAGTCAGTAAACAGTTATTTTTACTATCCTGGTCATTGTAATTTTTAAACTTTCAAGTATTCTATTTTTTATCCAAAGGGCTTCAAGCATGCATATACTTGTGCTGCTTAGAGCAGACTTGGCTAGCTACTGAGTAGAGATCCCTATAATCCTTTTCACAACAGTCACAAACAGGTTTTTACAATCTGTCTCAAGAATTAGTAAGGTGTGGGTCTGACTGGGAGAGTCAGTTGGAAAATAGAGAGTCAGTTCAACCCATGCTTCCCAGTCAGTAGTATCAATGTCTGCTGATTTTTACCAAATATACCAGATTCTTAGCAAGTAATGTATAAAAGCAGAGACCTAAAGCATATATAAAGCTTTATAAATCCAAGTCAGCATTACATATGGAAAGAAATGACCCTTTTCAGATTTTGAGAAAAGATGTAATTTTATCTAAGTTTATTCAAGTTACATTTTCTGGATGATTTCTACATGCTGTTAAAAGTTTTATCCAAGGTCTACACATTTTAATGGTAAATTACAGGATGAGCTCAATGACTTGCATGCGAAGAGTCTCACAGACTGACATCCAGCCATTCTAAAATACTGTTCAGCTGTGTTTTTTATGGGTACTACCAAGACATCCTTGGTTTAATTCAAAAATTAAGTCTTATCAATCCCTGTTGTGGTGCTTCTGATTCACAGCTGAACAAACTCAGAATCCTGGTCCTTTATTACAACTTTGAAATGTGCTGATATCACTCATTAGAAACTAAGTCTTAACTTGCTTAGGGTTTTTATAGGCTTTGAATTTAAGCTTTGCTTGTATTTGAGTTCTATAATTTAGATGTTGTCCAAAGTAATGATAAGCTGAACCAGAAATCATTTCTCTGTCTTTTTTTATTGTTAGTGGAATTCCATCAGGGATCTGCTCACTTGGTTGTCAATGATAAGTCAAGAGAAACGGGAAACCAGTTTGTTGATGAATCGGATACTCTTACTACTGAATTTATGAGTTACATCAAGGCAAGTTTGTGATTTTTAAGTGAGATAAAATAACTTGACTACTTTCGTAAGTACAGAGCTGCAGGAATGGCAAAAAGGAGACAGATCAGTGAGTAGGAAACTATAGATTTGCTATGTTAATTGTCATGAGCTGCAGAATGCAAAACTAAGTAGATAGGTTTAAAATGATGATAATTATTTTAGAAGATTATTTTTTCCCATAACACTTTCTGGTGTATGTGAGAATGCTCTTTTTATTGTGTTTAAGGCTTTGAGGATAATATGATTGGTATATCCTACACCAATTGCTTTATATTTTGAATTAAGTAGTTTTTGCATTTGTTATGTTACAAAATGCCAGAAGATTTTGATAGGTTATAGAGATATCTAAAGTTTTATATATATATATATAAAATGCTAAAGTGTACTGAAAATTCATCTCTTATCTGTTAGGTTTAGTAGATTTTGTCCACATATATGGGATAAGTTTAAAAAAAAAATCCAAAGATATCCAGTGATTGCTGTTGGCTGTTAACTTAACGAAATTCAATTGGCTCATTATATAACGAGAGCAGCATAACTATTGTTTTTTAATGCCATTGGTTAGACTGATGGATGTAACCTCCCACCTTCTTGAAGGCAGAGGGAAGAAGACTTTCTTGTTCTGCAAATGATCTCTCTCCTTTTTTGAGACATTATTTTTCTAGCAACAGACCTTTAGTAGATGCTGTTTCCCTATATTCCCTAACATGATAGCAGTTGAGATCAGCATTTGGTAGCTTGAAGAGACAGTAAATTTACAAGGAGTTTGAAGTTGGGACAATTTTCTTCTTCTACTTCTGGATCTCTTGTGTTCTTTGATTTATATTTAGTTGTGTATATACATATATACGTAGTTGAATGCATTTTGGGACACTGGGGATTCTAATTTTGAAATTCAGGCTAACACTACAACTGGCAGCGTAAAAGGGCTTTGACTCTAAGTTTTGAAGAATTTGTATTTTCCTTTTCAAATGTTAGTCCTAATTGGTATGGCTTTATTTATATAATAATTATGCAGGGACCGAGAATCTCCTTCTAAAAGTAGCGATACACTTTTTATCATCAGATGAAATGTGCCTTTTTTACTGGAAAAAAACCCTCACATTTCCTTGTGCATGTAAGGGAAAGAAATGGATGAAAAGCAGTGTTTATTTTCCTGGGGAATGGCCCAGGGAAGGGGGGGTAACACGTGAGAAGCTGGTACGCTCCTAGGGACACGTGTTTGGCGGAGCAGGACAGTGTTTGTTGCTGCAGGGCGATAATGGATAGACCAAATGCGTGACACACAGGGGGACAGACATCTCTGTGCGCAGCTCCTTCTCTCCTTGGACAAACACACATCTATTCAGAGCACTTCTGCCTGTCCTGGCAGCTCAGTTCCTTCAGTGTTGCTGCTTATCCGGCATGAGAGAGCACAGAAATTTGCACCAAAGGGATGCGTGAGTGAGGGATTCAACTTTCCTAATACACAGTGGTGCTTCATAATTATGGCTCGGGCAGTGTGTGAGGGGGCTCCAATTTATGCTGGCAAACCCCCAATAACCAGGAAACTGATGTGAATTCTTGGGCAGGGCTTTTCTTCTGATTATTTTATTTTATTTTTTTTCATGCAGAATTGTTAAAGTAGCCAAGTACTAATTCTGTTAATAATTACAATGAAGTGTACTACCATGGGGCCTTTTTCCTTATTCTTTATAGATTCATGTGTGCACCAAACTTAAAGATAACATATGAATATCTTTCAAGTGGAAAGATGGGTGTTGGTTTGGATTTACCCTTGCATATTTTTAGGCTACTTGTTTGCATGTTTGGAATTTCCTTGCTCTGCAAACAAATCTGCTGGTGGGAGGAGAGCAATAAGATGAACGTCAGGGTCAGGCTTACTTGAGGAATTGTTTGCATACACCAGAAAGGGACAAATGAAATCTGGGGCACTGAATGAAGAATTCTCATGCTGCTTGACTTTTTTTTTTCACAGTTAAAGGAGGGTAAGGGCTGCTGACCTCAATAAAAATCTGAACACTGAGTAGAAGATTGTAGAATGAGTATCTTAAATGGGGGTAGAGGGTAAGGAGTGGAGCAGAGGAGTTGGGTTGCTTCAACTAGCTGCACTAAACTGTTAAATAAACTAGGTCAGTGCTGAGTCTGAATGGGAAATTTATCTGTGTACGTTCCCATCTCGATACCGGTCTGTCTGCTTACAGAGCAGAGCAGCAGAGTGTGATGAGTTACTGCGAATAGAAGAGGACGCACAATGGCAGACCGAGGAAATGTAAGTATGTTTCTTCATGTGTCTAAAAATAATTAGCTCTACCTTCTCATTAGATGGCCACATTGGCGTTTCCTTATCAGTTAAGAAGCACAGACTTACGCTGTATGTGTATGCTCAATATTTATACAGTGTTGTTAATACTAAATGGGAGTTGCATTAAAACTGGTTTGTATGCCCTAATAATGCTGTAGTGTTTTAACTGATGAAGAGTCCAGGGTTTTTAATTAGGTATTGATATTTACTATGTTCTTAGTAAAAGGATTTTACTAAATTTTCTAATGCTTAAAAAATAATTACCTGGAAAAAAAAAATCCTCAGTCATCTTCTCTTACAATTTGCATGACCCTGAAGTAATCCTTAACTTATAGACATTATTTCGAAGGCAGTGCAGGTAGACATTGATTTGGAGAGTGCATAGAAAAGGTGATCTGGCATGATTTAGGAGCTTGGAGTTGTCACTAAGCAGAAGAGTGAAGTCCTATGTAATTAAAACAAAAGCTGAAGGCAGAAATGAGAATTTTCTGAAAAACATCTTGTTAGCAGAGAACTAGCAGGTGATTGTGTTTCTAAACTCCTGAGAGAATTACGAATGTTGAAAAGCAGAAGAGAACATGTTGTCAAATACTTGTTTTAAGGCAGTATACATGATGAGTGAAGTTAATAAGTAGTTAAGTATTCCTAAATAAACTTTCAGAAGTCAGCCCGTTCAATGGAAATCTTGGAAGTTTTAATTCATCATAAAGCATGTGTTAGCTTGGAGAGCTGATAAGGAAAACATGCTGGAGAGCTCTCTTTCTTTCTGTAAATTCCACACATATTGGTGCACACAGAGACTTTTTTCTTTGCTAATATTTGAGCCCCTGTTTGAAGATGTAGCTCACAAATGGAAATTTAGACTATTTTTGACAATTGCTGTGGTGGTACTTTTTTTAATCTTTTTTTTTCCTGTTATAGAATAAATCTGTCAGAAGAGCAAACGATTGATATAGCAATGATAGAACAACTACGAGAAGCAGTAGATTTATTACAGGACCCCAGGTATGAAGCAGGTGGTGTCTTAATGTCATGTAGTCATATATTTAAAATTATTGCGAATAGCTTTTGAAATTCCCTTTTTTTTTTTTTAATGCTGATAATTGAAAGTTGCCTGGACTTGGCTGACACTGCTAACATACTGATGTTTTTCTGCAGCTACTTTAGTATAAAGGAAATGCATTCTCTCTCTGAGTATCTTTACAAGATTCTTATTATATCACTTGGTATTTCAGATATGAAGGAAATCTATTTTTTTAGAGGTGGAAGAAAGTTTTCAACCCTCAACCCTTTTTCTGATTGTGTGCCCTACTGTGATTTTCTGAAGTTTAGTCCCGAATAGTCATGTTTGTTTCAGGGTGCTCTGTTTTTTCATACTTCATGTATTTTCAGATATGTTCACTTGTATTTCCCATATTGACTGCCTGCTTTCAGATTGTTGGCTATTGTAATTTGTTGCTGCACTACTATATTCTTATGTACTATATATTAAATCTGAATATAAAGTTAAGGCTTTGGGTTCTGTTGCAACACCAGGAAAATACCAGAAGTTGGACATAGGACGTTGCAATATGTTAGACCATGACAGAGTTGGTAGTGCTGAACAGGTCCATTTCTTTTGATACACAATACTGCTCAGGAGGATATTTTGCAGGGGAAAGCACTAATTTTCCCTTGACAAAACTGATGGTCAAGAAAGTATCAAGAAATATTTCCATAGGTTGTTATGGGATAATACTGAATAAGTTAAAAGCATGACTGAAAATATTTTACATACCCATTTGTATGAAATGAAACACTGAGCAGAATGGTTAACAAAGCCATGCTCTCAGTACAATGGTTTTATTTCAACCTTCCAGATCAAGCATGGATGTTTCAGAGAGCAGTGTTGTAAATCCATTTTCAATGGAAAAGGCAGCAATTTTAGAATTTCAGGAATCTACAGTAATGTTTGTTTAGCTAACTTTTTAAGAAAAATAATACATTTGTTAGGTTCATCATATTTAAGTTTCTCTCAATAACACGTTTGCATTGTTTGTCTTTATACGCAGCAGTCAAATGCAGATGGAGATGTCCTCTCTTGGTCAGGTAAGTCAATGGACACTTTATTGCTAAATACCTATGCTAAAGGCAGGAACTGAGCCAACAATTTAACAAATTATTAACCTACCAGATAGGGAAAGGAAAAATTCAGTAGACTGGAGTTCACAATTAAGTCTTTTGAGTATTTTTATAGATTTATTCTTTTTAAGATTGCTGGGATTATCAGTTTCTTTTTATCTTAGCTTTTTTTCCCCTCTGTGTGGCATTTCTGGTTGCAGACCTTAGCTACATTTCCCTTTCCCTGAAATCTCCCTAGTTCAGTGTAAGAAAACAGTGCATGCATTATGAATAACCCTGAAATGTTCTGTAAGATAAAGATTACTGTTTACCTAAGGCACTGACACTACAGTTACAGAGATTATAGATAGCATTATTTGGATTTTTACAGTGTAAATATAACCAGCATAAAGTAATAACCAGCATTACTTTATCTGTATTCTGACTGGTGAACTGGTATTCTTTATTAGTAATTTGTTTAAATTTTCAAAATTATCTACCTGTAAATGTTGGAATTGCATATATATATTGTCTGGCTACTTCTCTTGTTGGCTTTCCATCACAGTATTTTTAAGGGCTACTCTGAGATAATGTTATATAAAATAAATAATTAAAAGTAAAAAAAAAAAAAAAAAGAGTTCTCTTTCTAGTGCTATGCAGTCTAAAGACTCTGTGTATTTATAGAAAGAAAATGCTGAAGAGGAACTAGAATTTCAGAAGAGGAGGGAACTGATTATGGAGAAAGCCAAGACAGAAACCAGAACATGTGAACAGGGCAAAAGCTGGTCGTTGAGTCAGGTATGGAGGATAGAATAGATGTGGAAAACACTTGGAATGAATCGTTACCTTCTGTATGTTTCTTTATGGAAATAATAGTGGGTTTAGACCCTTGGTAAAAGAAACATCTGATTCCTCTTGCCTCTGCTCTCCAAATATCCTGGCCCTTGTATACGGTGCTAAGTTGTTAAATAGTGGTATGCTGTTATATAGGGTGCTAAGTTTACATGAACAGCAGCATTCTTAACATTCTAAAAGTTACAAAAAATATATGTAGGTTGAGATATACTTTTCAAGTTGCAAATATACTTTCTTTTAAACAAGTTAAATTCAAAAAAAGTGAGTTTTCATACTTTTTTTTTCCTTCCATCCAGAATTCTACCATCATCCTTATGTGCTGGGGTTAGCAAACTGTATTTGAAAGGGTATTTACAACAATTTTGAGATTACACATAAATCTAACTCGGTAACAAAGCATGTGTTATCTCTGTATTCTAGTGAAGTTGTTTAACAAGGACACTGCTGACTCTTAAGAACTTACTAAGAAGAAGAAATAAAACCTTGGGCAACCTAAACACTTGTAGAGGGGCTAGTCTGAACTGTCACACAGGTGAAAGCACTAGCGATTTTCCATAAGGTGAAATTAATAGCTCCTAATATTTTTGCAGACAGCACCTACACATCTACTAGGCTCTAGTACTGGGTTCTGTAGTGCAGTGAGTATTTGCATCACTGCAGTTAAGCCTGGTGACCTGCATCCTGTGAAAGATTGGACCTGCAATGCAGGCCTGACTAGCATCTGTTTATTCTAGGGAATATTATGGTTGAGGTAAGATTATGAGAGAAATTCTCAGCTGAGAAACTTCTTAAGCCTGAGAAATAGCCAAGAAAGGTTCAATGCAGCAAAATGGGTGTGTAGCCTTCCTTCCCATCCTGGTAACTTCTGGAAAGTTGTGTGACCTTTGGGACCAAGTGTTCTGAGCACAACACAAGTGTGTGTTTGTTCCCTTTTTTTTTTTTTTTTTCCATGACACAAAAATTGGCCCTCACAAAAGGAGTTTGGAATTGAATTATAATTTGTTTTTACCTGTGCCAGTTCTATTTTTGCTGCCTAGCCATCATTATGATGAATTGTTTTCGGTTTTATTTACTTGAGTTAAACATTTTCAGTTTAACTAAAGCAAAAGCATTAACAATTATGTTATAGTGCAATTCTAAAATGAGTATCTCTTACTTTCAGAGTACTTTTAAAATCTGTGTTAATGTGTTAAACTATTGGTGATAGCTTAATTATTACCTCTGTGAAACAAGTAAGATTAAAATATTGTTGCCAATGCACTTCTGAATTGCTGTTGAAACTAAGAGATTAAAGACCATGTGTTAAAAGTCAAAAGTGCAAATAATTTCCATTAGATCTTTTTAAATGGTATCGTCAGTTCGTATAACAAATTTATATTATTTCTTTGTTTTTTCAGCTAAAGATAATCTAATGGTGGGGAAAAAAACACTTTAAAGGTGGTAGTAGTGGTAGGAAAGTAATAAATATTAATGTGTATTCGAATATCTTGAGGAAGAGACCCTGTGGTGGTATGGTGGTATATGACTAATACCCTTACTGATCTAGTGTGTTTTTTTTTTTTTTTTTTTTTTTGCCTTTCTCCTCCCTCACGCTCCCCTATAGAATGATCTAATAGCGTGGAATACAAGTGGGCAAAGTGCTCACAATGAGGTAAGATACTAGTTGTCCTTATGTCTGTGGTTTGTAGATCATCACTTCGCATGGTATTTTTTTTAACTTGCTGCATGAATACAGAACATACTAAAGTGAACCAAGTAGCTGAATATCACAGGAAACACGACTGAGCTGTTAAGTGAAGACTGTTTCACTTGGCCTGTTTGTTTCATTCGCATCTTCATAAGGATTTAAATATAAAAATGTAATTTCTGAATTTCTGTTACGGTTCTTACTTATGTATATTCCATACTTTTTTTTTGTTTTCACTTTTTGACTCTTACTGTGTTCGACAAGAATTTCCACCCATTTTTAAAAATTGGTTTCCTGTGCAGAAGCAGGGTTTGCTCCTCTGCAGAACATGTGTATGAGCATCTTGCATGTTCATGAGCTACCAGATATATACATATGTATATACCAGATACAGTAGAGGAAGACCCTTTTCCTCCTCCTGCTGCAACTTCCAGCTGCTCTCTGCTTCCTTACACGCAGAGTCCTCCAGCCACCTTCCAGCTGCCTTGGTGATGGAGCTGGGTAGCTCCTGGCTCCACAAGCAATCAGGCTTTAAGTAGAATTCCTGTTATGGAGTTGGCTGTACGACTTTCCCAAAGTTTCCGTTGGTGGTATGATGTATGTATGGTTGTGTGTGTGTATATATGTATGTGTATGTATATATATATATATATATATACACACACACACACACACACAGTCCTATATGCTCTTAGCCGTTCTTTGTGTTTCATTCTGCTGAGGCTCAGGGGGTAGCCCGCTCTGAGGTCTATGAGTAACTTCCCACTTTTGACTTTTTAGGCAGAAATTCAGTGTTGCAGGGAACATAGTTATGCAAAACAGGAATGAATGCAGTACAAGAAACACACTTATCTAAGGCAAAACTGGTCTTTGTTTTATTTTTGTGACTGTACTACTACCACAAAAATGTATGCTTTATAATAACCAAGCAATTATGTGAGAACACCGAGAAATAACGGGTGTAGTTACAGCTAGGCAGAAAATCCTGCAGTCTTTGGTCAAAAACTTTTCTTTTCCTTTGAAGGAATGGGATGGAATAAGAAAGGGAGTGTGTATGTACAACATGTTTTGAGAATATATTGTGATCAGGTTGGGGCAGAAATCCTTGTAGTGTGAGTGCTGTTACCTCTGCGTTTTATGCAGTCACTTGTGCTGAGATATCCTGGGTGTCACTCTTACTCCAATTCGTGTTTTTGATTTGCACAGAACAAGGATAAAAGTCCGACGTTGTCTCCTACTGCAAACAGCACAGTCCCTTTTGGCCTGAAGCCACGATCAGGTAACGTAGGAAAGAAATGTGACTGTTTAGGTTGGGAACTTCCAGAATACTTCTCCTTTTTTACTCTTTTACTTTAAATTTTTACTCTTTTACTTTCAATTCCATTCAGCAAAAATCAACAAATTTCTATGCACTTCTTTACATATGTCATTCAAGGGTGTCCTTTTTTTCTTCTGTGAGAGGTACTGTTAAAACCTTTTTCATACAACAGCTTGAGGAAGGCTAGAACATTTTCAAGGTTATAGGTTGAACTAGAAAATGAATTTGTAACACCAGTAAATAATTGACATGTTTTATGTGGATCGCTTTTCAGTTCTTACTAATAGTTTTATAAATTTATATGGATGTCTTGTTTATATGTAGGCTTATGAATATGTATGCATATGTGTATGTGTATATATACATATGAATGTGTATGTTTGTATGTCGGGATGAAAATACAGTTCAGGTCTTTTTGAAAAATTTCTGTGAATAATTAATTTGGAAAAATGAGCTTATGCATTGCTCTGAAAAATATGTCATTGCATCTTCAGTAGTTATGCTTGTTATAAGCATTAAGTGTTATCGGAAGATTAGATGTTCATTTCAGCTAGAAGCTGAGTTGAGTTTAAGGAATTTTTAATGTCCTAAATCTGCATAACTCTCAAACTTGTATTTAATGTTCAAGACTTTATTTAATATTAAAAAATATTCGAGAGGATTGAGCAGCTCTCTTTGAAAACAGAATTAGGGTTAAATTAAGTTTTTATAGTAGTAGTTAATGTCGTTGTCATCTTTCATCTTCTATACAAAATACAAACCTAGGTTTTTCAATATGTTTCAGCTTCCTAAGACTGTGATCCTAGTTTCTTTCATTCACCGCAAAGGCTTTTAATCAAATGCTGGTTAAACCACTATAACCCTGCAGTTTCCATCATAAAATATCTTTGCAATGATGGCAGCAATTTCATATTTGAATGTACTTTAAGAAACTGTACCCATAGATTTGTTTAAAGACAAGTTTTAAAAAAAATAAGGAAAATACTACTGAAGTGACCTTTTTTCATGAATAGGGTAGCTTATGTTCCCTGTGCAGTTATGGTATACAAGGTAGGCAGAGTAGCAAAGTCCTGTGTTTGTTAGTTTGAGACTATTAAACTCTGCTCTATCCTTTTATATTCCTAACACTTTAGATATGTTATTAATTTTTCATATATACGAAATATGAGATAAATAATGAGCAAATGAATCCTTTGTGGACTTGACAAAACCATCGGGTTTCTTTTCCATCGGGTAATATTGCACAGGTGGTGGAGACAACAAGATGAAATCATTAGGGGAAACACATGGGGGGAAAGGGCCCAGGGCTGCCTGGCTGCCTGAGCAGGATGTGTTGAGCCCCCAGTGACAGCTGCTGTGGGGACACGAAGCAGGGCTGGCAGAGCGCACCAAGACCTTGACTTCTTGTTCAAGTGTCAGTTGAACGTGGACTTCCTAATCTTGGCATGTTAATGCACCTGTCCTGTACGTAATGCCAATGATATGGAAGGGCAAATGCTTTCTCAAAAGAATTTTTTTAGAGGGTTTCTAGAGAGATTGGATTGCAAGGGTTGCAGTTCCCTGCAACGTGTCTTGCAGGTCAAATGATGGAAGAACCAGATGTGCAACTCCCCCAGTTCTTTCCCATGGACACTGTAGCTATGTGTAGCTTCATTAAATACCGAAATCTGTTTGATATAAACCTTTTTGTTGTTTTTCTGCACTGTACTACTACAGAATCATAGATTATAACCACTTTGAGTATGCTCATACGAAAGTGACTTTTGGTTCCAGCTATGAGTTGTGGAAAAACTGAAGTTACTGTTTTTCCATGTCTGAATTTATTTTCCCCTGCACATCATAGACTAGACCAGAGCCATTAGTATAGGATCATCTCACCACATGCAGTTTCAGTCATGTTACACAGGTTTGCATCATGGTAAGATACTAATTTAGCAATTACAGCGCTTTAAATCCAATTTGACATTTATATATAAGCTATGTAGCACAATGTGCCCAAATGAGACCTTGCAAAGGAGAAATGGCACTGAAAGTTGTTTCCTCCCTCGATACTACTTTCATGCAGTATTCAAATCTCTAGTATTAAATACTATTAAATGTAGTATTCAACTGTGGTTTGTTAAGACAAGAGAATATTTTTGCAAATAAAAGCAGTATGTAACTGAAAATGCCAGTATGTTTTGTCAGTCTTGCAGATTTTTCTCATTAAAGCTGGTTAGTTTACTGAATCTCTTATTCCTTCACTAACTTCCCTTTAAAAGCTTTTTGTGCAAGGTTTGTACAAATGTGAACCTCTTCATCATTAAGCTTGTGCTTGGTAATTATATACTGTTTTATTGCTGCAGAGCTGGTCTTGAGGTCCAGCAGTTCTGTGTTCAGGGAAGTTCTTCAGCTCAGTTTGTAGCATATCTTAATAGCATTTTCATTTACGTTCTGCATTGCCTTAGGGAATGAACTTTAAAACACATTGAAAATGACTTTTAGCTATACAGTTCACTAGCTTTTATATTTGAATTACTTGCTCCTATAAATCTTTAGAACCTGAGTGCAGGAGGGAAATATATATGTTATATATATCTGTGTGTGTACGTATATGTGTGTATATATATATATGGTAGAATTTCAAGCAAAATATAGGCAAGCATACCTTTCTGAGATTGGAGAGTTTCTTTTCGCAAAGTTTATTTTCATCTATTTTACATAGATGTTGCTTTCTATTTGTCTTTTTTCCCCACTGCTTCATACTGATTTATGCCTTGGGGAAAGGTAGAGGTAAACAGTACTAGACTTCTGGCAGTGATTCCTGTTTCTTGAAGTGCTCGCACAAAGTCTTCCAGAGCGTAAACCACAGTTGCTTAAACTTTCATGCTGGTATGTGTTCAAGACTAAAGGCTCTTTTATTCTTTCATTTTAAAGTTAAGGCAAAGTATGGGAAAAAATTGTATTTGATGGCTGATTTGGTATCCAAAGAAAATGTTTTGGAAGGTAATGAATATGTGTATTTGACCTTTTGACAGATTCTTTAAAGGGTCACGTGTTGCTCAGAAGGTAAAGATAGGCTTTCTGATTTTTCCAATTACTTCTTTCTGCCTTTAAAATAATTCATAGCATATGGACTTCTCAAATCCACATTAATTCTGAGAATCCGAACTATTACTGTTGAAAAGAAGCAAGAATTACGAATTTTCTTAGAGACGTAGTTGTTCTGGGGAATCCTTTTGCTTTCTGAAAAGGAATTGCTCAAAACACTTATGGAATAAACATCTCTTGCACTTGATTCATGAATTTATCATAATGTTAAGAGTGCTGCCTGTGGCAGAAACAGAATGCTGCAAAGTTCTTGCCATAGTATCTTATAAATGGCAGACCTTAAGGTCCAAACATCTACTGTTACCTCTGGCAATCTTCAGAAATATTAATTTCTGTCTTTTGTTCTGTGGCGTTTTGATACTATCCTCCTTCAGAATTTCTGCTGAATGTAGTGGCAGCATCACAGACAAAGGAATAGTAATTTAATAATTGTACTTTTAGAAGCTAGAAGAAGCATGGACAAAGCTGTGATTCCCTTACAAATCTCTTTTCTTAGCGTAATTTCATTCCTCAATGAAGTGCAACTTGAGGAGGATTTGAATCACAAAGTTAGTGTTTGTGGATGTGCCTAGCTTGCTGGTGTTTAGGTCTCTTGGCACATCATGCTTATTAGCAGTAAACAGAACCTGCCTTTTGAGGGTTAGTTGCAATGTAAAAATAGAGAGAGATTAGGAAACTTTTTTTTTTTTCTCCCAGTAAAACAAATTGGATTCTGTGTGTACTTTGGAAAAGCAGGAGAATCCAAATTGCCAGCATAATTAAAGACTGTTTGCTATTTGCCATAGATCTGTATCCCTGTTCCCCATTCTTGGTTCTCCTCAAGGTTCAAGTTTTGCTGGCTCTCACACGCAGCTGAGCTGCCATCCCCAGAGCCCGAGGGGTGAACTGGCTTTTGGAAAAGGCATCTCTTGGGAGGAAGAGCTTTTGAGAACAGCTGAGTGTGAAGAGACGTTTGAGATGATGTTTTATATGATGCTGTCTGAATTATCCTCTTGAATTATCATACGGATCTCAAAATTGTGGGGAAGGACTTAAGAAATCAAGTCCTTCTTAAATTAAGTAATTAAGTTCCTATATGATTGTTGATTCAGGATGGAATAGAATCAGGACTTTCTCTGCTTACTAAAACTTTACCTTGGCCACCTTCCCTTTTAATATTAAATAGTTTATATATATATATGTATATATATATATACACACACGTTTTTATTTTTATTCTTAGTACTAATTTCCATGCTAAATTGATTGAAGATTAAAATTTGATGCTCAGAATAGAGGTAGTTTATAATCTCCATCTTCATGTGAGGATTTGAGAGAGTTGTTTCTGGATTCCAGAATATAAATCTTGGAAATATTTGTATAAAACGGAGAAATGAGGGCAGGTCTCATTATTTTGATGGCAGAAGTGGCAAGGAAGAATGTGATCAGATACAGGAGAAAAAAAAAAAGTGAAATTGTTATGAAAGACGGAGAGGGAGAGATTTAAATTCTTTGATGGAGAGCAGGAAGCTGATGGGAAGTTTTTAAGGGTGGTGAGGTGCAGAAGGTAAGTAAGAAGGAGGTGATGTTTTAGGGATGTCCCTGTCCAGTTCTGAAACCCTCTAGAAAGAGGGTTTGGTGCAAGCACAAGTCAGGAGACAAGTGCAGAGCAGACGTTGCAAAAGCATCCATTGAGGAATCTGAGGAGCGAAGGAGCCGTGTTGCCAGGACTAGCTGAAGAAGCAAGGACAGCAGATAGAGAAGAGGGCTTGTGCTGCTGTAGAAGTTTAGCTCCCGAGTCGGTTGCTGCATAGTCATGCAGTGGAAGGTATGTTCTTAGAGTCACGTTGCTGTCTCGTGAACAGCCCCCGGCCCTCGTTGCAGCCTGTGGGGACATGTCCAGCTGGGCACACTCCAGGAAGCCCAGCTGGATCATTTTGAATTTGCACTTGTTGGCCAGCTGCCTGCAGAGCAGGCTGGCCAAAGCTCGTGGTACAGCACGATCATCCTTTGGAGGCACTGTGTGTCTGTCCTTGTCCTTGGAAAGCTGCAAAGGCTGGCGAGGAGCAAGATTTCCTGAAGGTGGTGGGCCTGTTGTAGGTGTGAGCTTATGGCAGGGGAGTCAGCAAGCAAGAGTAGTAGTGCAGCTTTTGCTATTATGTTAATAAATCAAAATGAAAACATATATAGGACGCTCGTAGGACATTTTTCAAATAGAAGGAGAATCCAAGGGGTAATGCAGTTTCTACTTATTAAAATTAGTTAGCAAATTATAGTGTAGGAATATTTTCATATGGATATATTTATCTGTGGTTAAGGAAAACTTGTTCTTATGAAGTTACAGTGTATAACTAAATTCTTAAGTCTCTGAAGTTTTTTATTTCAGTTGCTGCAACTTCACAGGTGACTTTCCGATATTGATTCACAGAGTCAAGTTTTTCTTTAGGCTACAATGTAAAATCTATGGGTACTTTTTCTTAAAACTCGCTTGTAAACAGTTATTTGAAATGCTCTGGTTATGTTAATCTTATGACACTTAACAGCCTTAACTGCACATATAATGTATGACTTGCAAGTACTAACATCTAACTTTTCTTTATTCTGCATCACGTTTCATTCTTTTCTTCAAAAATTTTGTATTAATCATCTTTGAACTGCATCTTCATCGTTACCATACAATCCTAATGCCACATATGAAATGCTGCTGCCCCTTCCCCCAACTTTTTTTCTTTTCCCGGTCCTTATACTCCCATGGTTGGACTGGTTATCACTCCTCTCCAGCAGACCCATCCCTCACTCTTCCTCCTATCTCCTTCAACACACTTACACAGGCACAAACATGGGACAGCTATAGCTACAGTATCCCCTCTGAAGGAGACAGTGACAATGGTAGGTGCTCTGCGAATATTTCGTTAATCTTATGCTTTGAGAAAAATAAATATACTGCCAGTGCCCCGTGTGACTAAGGATGAAAGACTAAACTGTTCTCTCGGGGAGTGTTTAATAAGACCAAATGCCTCAGTGGATGTGTGTTCACTTACTGTAGAATATGTGCAATTAAAAGTAAACGTGCAAGGAGTGCCACTGTCTACAACCCAGTCCTCGAACTGCTTCCAGGGCAGGTGTATTTATTTGCTTTAATTTCAAAGATTGTAAAAATCATGCTCAGACATCAGTTAACTTTGTTTTTAGCCTATTAGTGCATTTTTCATTAATGAGTTTTTTGATCGATACTGACTTTGTTAATTAAAATGTCATGTTCCCATCTGCAGTTATTGATGCAGGTGCATAATTAGCTTAATTACAAAAGGAATCTATGAAGTCAGTGCTTCATGGGTCAGAAACAAAGCTAAACAAATCAGATAGACAAAAATAGTGGTGTCTGTCTAACAACTGTTAGTAATCTGTCAAGCTTCTCTGTGCAGAGGGAACCCAGATACATTAATGGACGTGGCTGCTGCTGCTTTTGTTTTATTTTTCTCTAAGGTCATTGCTGTAGTAGGTTGAGTCTTAGTGCAAAATGCAGAAGCAAGAGAAAATTGGCCATATTTTGACTGTTGAGGTTTTATTAATAGTTAATTAACAGCTGAATGTCAGGTGGAAGAAACAGAAACTGGACAAACCATTTAAAAATATTTAATACATAAATGTACTTTATGTTATAAGTGAAACTACTTTTCTTGCAGTTGTGCCAAAATTGAATGGTGTTTACATGCTGGAAGGCAATGAAATACCCCAAAACTGGAATGAATGTAAATCATCAGATAGAAACCAAGAAAACAAACCTTGATAATAAATGCCTGCATTTAGTTTAGAATATCTACATTATTAGTTTGGTTCATTGCTCTTGCCCCTTGGTTATAAAACCAGGAAATAAAGCATATCTAGGACACCTGTTCTGTAAAGGAAGTGAGTGCACGATGTTCGAAGTCTGTGATAAAAATAAGTTGGAAAATTGAATCTTACTGCCATGATGGTACTAAGTGAACTTGATGTTTCACAGACGAACAGTCTGTCAGGGAAGAGAGAAAGGTAAAAAGGCTTCTGATGCTGCAGGATTTTCTTTGTCTTCTATGTCAAGATAAAAGTAAAAAATATATATTTGTAGTACATATATGTGTATAAATGTAGAACATTTAATGTTTATGTGTGTAAAATCAAAAATGCCACTGCCGATTTTGAGAAGCCATTTGCTTTCTCATCAACAGCAGATTGTCAGATTGTCCTTGTGCTGCCAGCAAATATGGCTTATGCTTTAACCTGACATCATATCTTGTGGGGTCACTTTCAGGAACCTTGAGTCCCAGGCAGCACAAATATCAGTCAAGATTGCAGCTAAAATACAGTATGACAGATGAGTATTTAAAGAATTTTGGCAGCCCAGAACAAACAAGTTTAGTATCCATCTGTTAGTTTAGTATTCATCTGCCAAGGAAAAAAAAAAAAAAAAGACACCAAAAAAAAAAAAAAAAAAAAAAAAAAGCATGGCCTCGCAGGTATCCAGAATGCTAAGAGCAGGATATCTGTGATTTTCTTTTTGAGTATACTGGAACTGTAGAAGCAGATTGTAAAAGAAACCTGTCCTTTCCAGTCATCTTTAAACCAGGTGCTGTCACTTGTCTCACTTCTGAGGCTGTCACAAGGGTGAGACACCTTTAGATGGTATTTTTCAATCATAGTTTATAGAATAGTTATCTAGAAGATTGCTGAACCAGATTTTCTTAATACTCTATGTCCACAGTTTAAATGGAAACAAGCATAAAATTGGATTAAGGCTTTTATACATACTTAAGTGCTGTTTCTACTATGCTTTGCTTTTGCTTTCTTTAAATATTGCAAACTTGGTCAGGTCTGGGAAGGCTTTCTGATTCTGATTTTCTTCTGATGCAGCAAATTCTGTTCCTTTTTTCATACACCATATGATAAGATCTCAAATTTGGAGCATTCTGCTTTGTAGAAATGATGTTCTTGAAGACATGAAATGGTTAGGGGAGGGCAGCACGGCCAGATGCATCTCTTAGAGCATCTGAATGCTCACCTTGACTGGCAGGCTGGGTATTGCTGAAGAAAAAAACTTTAAAATTTTTAAATTATTCTTGTGTGAATAATTGTTAGCAAGAAGCAAAATTATTTTTTATTATTTTGTTTCAGTATAGCTTTGTAACATAGATTAGTCAGGCACCTTAACTCTTTTAGGTTGTGTTTCTCCTCTTTGTGAAATGTTGGTCAGTTCATAAATAACTTGTATGAGTTGATTTTGTAGTATATTTTTCCTGCATTCCTTTCCCCAGACTGCTTTGTTTTTAGAAATAGTCAATAGCATTTACAGTCTGCTAACCAAATTGTTTAAACTACTCGGGTCCTTTGCTCTTTTATTATACCTCAGTACCTTCAAGTCTGGTGGCACATACAGAATTTCGTGTTTGGAAATAAAATGCAAACGCTGAGCTGCTAAGCCTTGTCTACATAGTCTTAATTAAAGCTTTAAAATATATTTTCCAGTCACCACACTTCCTAGAGGTCACAGATTTCTTCTACACTAGTCTTTGAAGTCCTAGAAGGAAAAACATAGAATACTTTTAGGGTAATTGTAGGCAGAAGACAGCCCACAGCTTATTCTGTATTTTAGCAGGGGGTCTTTTTCCCTCTGCTCATAATTCTAGTAATTGCAGAAGTAATGTTAGAACTTCATGGGCTCATTGAAGTAAATAAGAAACACATGTATAAGGTATAGAAATTGTATCTTAAAGTTGAGCTAAAACATTCACCCAGATACAAAAAAAAAGTTTTCAGAGAAAAAAGAAAGCCATTAAAAAAGTCTTATAATTTTAGTACCATATTTGCAACATTCAAATATGTTTTCATTATAGAGTTCTTTGACTATTGAATTTTTTTCCGTGATCAAAATTTTAAAATACTGTAAATAGTGTGTGTGTGTATATAATTTTAAAATTCTCTAACAGATAAGAAGGAATTTCATTAGTAGAGCTTTTTTTAAAGCAAAGCTAAGGGGACACACAGTAGAGTGAAAATTACACTGGAAAGCTATTTTGCTCATCAGGTTTTAAGTTAACAAGATTACACCTTCCTCTTTAAAATTCAGCTGGTTATTTTTAGTGTGTTTTAGTGTTTTTATTAAAAAAAGCATGACAGTCTGCATTAAGTTGTATATGTGTTAATAAATTATATTGTAGCAGCCTGGCTTCGAATAATGTGGCTCTTCTATTATTGGCTGTAACTATTTATTATTATTATTATTATTATTATTCTCCTCTTAGCTGAAGAGACCATGAGTCTCCTGGTCACAAATAGAAAAAAATCTGCATGTTGCCATAACTCTTGTTACAAATTCCAGTGGAACTACACCAGTTTATACCAGCTGGCAATGCAGACTTAAGCTTCGTTATGTTTTAAAATGAGTTCAGTAAACAAGATTTGTGTTATTCCAAATTGGCCACTGTTTTACTTCTGGGAATAAAATAAGTTCAGTGTAGACTGGTTTGTGCATATTCATTTGGAATAGGTAGATCTTTCATGTCACTTATATCTTAAGCCAAATGCAAGTATTAGTGTATATTGGCTTAAGCTTTTACAACAAAAAAAGCTTTAACAATTTCTTTAAAAAGTGTGGTTGCCATTTTTATTTAAAGTCTGCTATCTAAGTTTATATCTGACCTAAGAAGCAAAATGGACCCAAGACCGTTCTCTGGCAGGGAAGTTAGTTGGCACAGCATGACACAAATAACCTCGACACTCTTGCTTTCCAAAACAGGATGGCTGTGTTTAAGCTGCCTTTTGGGCATGTCCTTGGCCTGTGCTCTTCCCTGGGCTCTGCTCGGACATTGTTCGGAAGAGAGGGAGCTGGCACGGAGCAAAACTGCGCACGGAGCAAGGGCCTAAGAATAGCACGGATGTCCATGGGCCCCACTCTGGCCCATCCACCCGCCCCGTGGAGCTGGCCGCTGTAGCCTTTCATACAGAATTGCCATCAATCGCTCTAGCAGCCTAAAACTTTGTAATCTTAATGTAATTATCAGGCAATAGTTCTGGCTATTAGGAGAGGCTTAAACCCAGAGTGTCTGAGAAAGGATAAGGCTCTCGTCTGGCATGTCTCCCAGGACTATTCTCTGTACCACTGGGACATTTTTTATTTAAAAAATTGTTGCTATATTAAATTTAACATTGTTTACATAAATTTGGACTGAATACGTAAATCAGAGTGAAATCTTACTGTATATATTCTTCTTCATTTCCACCTGCAGTTAGTCCAGCGTTTTGGTTAAGTGCTCGTAGATGCAGGTTAGATATTCTGATTGACCACCTAACAGACAGTGCCAAATAAAGTACTCCTTGATTTGTGCTGTAGCTAAGTACATTTTTTTATTTATTTTTTTTCAGGGAAGTTTATCCTTTATCGCAATATGTAGAATATAAATGTGTTGCTAGCTCTTACCCATTTAACTAGTCAAGGCATGCATAAAATAGATCATAGAATCCTTAAGGTTGGAAGGGACCTTTAGATAAACCCCCCTGCACATGCAGGGCCACCTAGAGCACATGGCACAGGACTGCGTCCAAGCGGGTTTTGAAGATCTCCAGAGAAGGAGACTCCACAACCTCTCTGGGCAGTCTGTTCCAGCTCTCTGTCACCCTCACTGTCAATAAATTTTTCCTTAATTTCCTGTGGAACTTTGGGTGCTTCAGTTTCCGGCCGTTTCCCCTAGTTCGATCAGTGGCCACCACTGAAAAGAGGCCAGCACCATCCTCTGCACTGCCTCCCTTGAGGTACTTATAGACACTGATCAGGTCCCCTCTCAGCCTTCCCTTTTCCAGACTGAACAGGCCCAGCTCCCTCAGCCTCTCCTCATAGGGCAGATGTTCCAGGCCCCTGATCATCCTTGTAGCCCTGCGCTGGACTCTCTCCAGTAGATCCACATCCTAAAATTACTGGAATGGGCATTAGCTTACAACCTAGGTTGACCAGGCATGAGTTCCTAAAGCAGAAACTCTGCACTTCTGCCCAAAAAAGGGCAGTGAGGCCAGTGTTTGTGCGAGATACGGGCTCCCCTTGCTGGAAAACATGTGTAATGCAGAGAAACTATCCATAGTGAGCACTGCCAAAACTTCCAGGGTTGGAACATTTTTCACTAGCAGAATTTTGAAGCCTGGAATCTGAGGCCTGCTCAAGACACTCATAAGCAGTGACTTAGCAGAAGTTGAAGGAAGCATAACTAAGGCCAGACTGAATGAAGGCCATGATAAATACGCCACACTGCTTGCCAAATAGAACATAAATATGAAGTAATGATTTTTATAGAGAATTGTGTGAAATGTTGCTACTGGTAATCATGCTGCAGTGGGGTTAACACCATCTAAATACTGCTCAAGTACATTTTTATCTAAATATTTTATCTGTGAGAGAAACCACAGCTAAATTTCTGTAGCAGCACATTCAACTAGTTCTAGAATGAAAAGGTTTACTTAGAAATTGGAACAAGTGCCACATGCTCTAGGTGGCCCTGTGTGTGCAGGGGGATTGGACTAGATGACCTCTAGAGGTCCCTTCGAACCTTAAGCATTCTATGATGCTAAGTTTTTTTTTAATAAATGTGGTAAGAGATGTTTATAAACATAAAGTTAGAAGCAGTCTTCCATAAACTGTTATAGAATTACTAATGTAAGGGAATAAGTTAAACTCTAGAGTTTTTCTAAGTTTAATAGAAGTCCTGTGGCTGAAGTCTCTACACTTAGAAAAGTTAGGAGCTGATTTTATTTGCATCGTAGCTGTCATGTGCATTGATAAGTACTGTTTTAGATATTTCTGATTACTGTACACCATATTGCAGTCTGGCTGGAGAGGAGGACTGAGCTGCTGTCATTCCTGGTGCTTGTCCTGCATGGTCTTTCTGGGATACTCTGCCATGGTGCCAGTGGTGGGGCTGATGATATTAGGACTAAAGCATAAACTTTACTAACATAAAACTCTAATATTTGGATTGTTCCATTTAAAAATGATTTTGTTTAGCAAATAGACTTAAATACTTGAAATTATGAATTTAATGGCATCATAGCAAGTTTCAATGCCTTATGGAAAGTTACAGCTCTATGTGTGCATCAAGCAGGAGAAGAAAGTGAGTTTAGTAACTAGTTGTAATTTATTCTGTCTTGTTGCCTCAGTGCGTAAGGATAAGTCAGGAGCATTTTGCCATAAGGGACAGAGCACTCAGTGCCTGTCCCTCGGCACTTACCCCATCCTGCCCTCAGGACTGACTTTCCTTTCCTTGGGCTGGAGAAGGGTAGCTCAGATTAATAATTTTGTTACTTAACCATCCCACCTATAATTAAAAAAAAAAGCCTAATGAGTAGACTTGTCTGGAATTTCAGAGAAATTCTGCACAGGAAACCCTGTTTGTTTCCTATTTGAGTCCTATTTGTTTTCCTATTTGAGTCCTGGATGCCAGAGGTTACATTTTTGTATGTTTGCCCTCAACTGATTTTTGGGGCTTCATTAACAAGTTTACTTTCTGTGGGAGCACAGATGAAATTTCCTTCTGCCAAGATTTCAAAAATTTTTTTTTGCATATTTTGAGGACTTATTTAAAAAAAGAAAAAAAATACTCTTCTTATTACCCGAACCACAGCCTGAATAAAAACTTAGAGCATGTCAATCATTTTAGTGGTGTTATTTATATTTATACCCCTAGGAAGATGCATATTGCAGCTAGTTGCACAACTCAACATCTTGTTGGAGTGGGATCTGCTTAAAAAGAGTTAAGAGTTACTTCCTCACATGTTGAAGGCCCTTTTCTACAGATCAGAATCCCTAAGAGTCAATGATAGTGCTTAATCATCTGACAAAATATGCCTGTCTAGAACAGAAGATGGATGAAATATGACATATTCACTCCTTTGATAATATATGATGCAGTTCAGAGAAATATTCAGAAAATACGCATTTACACTGCAGTCCAAGATTGGATATATCTGTCATGTTGAGGACAGAGAAATTTTGTAACCCCATTTGCTGAGGTCAATGCCTGAGGATTTTGCTTAATTAGGACATCAGGAAATCAAGGTTCTTAAACTAAAATATATCTTTTTTTCTTTTTTTCTTTTTTTTTTTTAATCATAGTGTTCTTAAGACCACAGAGAAATTTGGAATCAATAGACCCACAATTTACAATTCGAAGGAAAATGGAGCAGATGAGAGAAGAGAGAGAGCTTGTGGAACAGCTACGTGAGGTACGTGGATGTTGGTAAAATGTGAAATTTTCAAGGTATGTATTTTTTTATTTTTTCATTGGAAAGGTTATACGATTAGAAGAATATCAAATAAGAAAAATGAAGCAATATATTTCTGCAAATCACATTTGTGAGACCATCTCTGTATGACTTAAGAAGTAGACAGGTCTAGGAAATGTTTTCTACAGCTGAAGAAGTCTTAAAGCTAGCAAGTAAAAAGTATAATAAATCTATTAGAAGCAGAAGCTGGAAAAATATGATAAAATTAGGCACTTCTATAGAAGTAGTCAATCGCTGAAATGCAAAGAATACTTAATCACTTGAAGATCTGGAAATACCAGAAATATTGTCTCATATATGTAGAAACGGGGCCCTGATGCAAAAATGGCTGTGTGTCCCTCCATAGTGGAAGTGTTACATAGCGAAGACTCAAGTAGCTCTGTTTGTTTAACACCTATTTGTGTCAAAAAGATGATGTAACCTTTAGGGCAAGGAATGTTGTGAGCCTGAAGCTGTTGAGACGTCCTGTTGTGTGGTGAAGAAGGCCTGGGGTAGCTGCACTGCTAAATGCAGCACCAGTCTCGAAAGTGTAGTAGGTGACTTGGGTATCACAACTGAGATTGCTTGTTCTTAGCTTGATGGATTGACCAGTTTCAATTATTTTTCTTTTAAATGTTTTGTATTATGTATTTTTAAAGCAAGAGGGTTTGCTTTTTTCCTTACCAAATAATATTTAAAAGGAGATTTGTTTAGCATAGAACTATGAAGACTTATAGATCTCTGTTTAATACCTGGATTAACCATACTTTTTGTTGATTTTTGTGCACAGAACAGATCTGGCTAAAGTTTCAGAGAAGTTGAGTGAATATGGCATGTAACCAGTCACAAGTTCAGATAAAACCAAAAAGAAAAAATGTAGGAGTTAGATGAGATAGTTACTGGGGATGGAAAAGAAGATGGAAAGAGCAATAACAAACTGTTAGCACAATTCTTACAATCATAATCTAAGCTGCATCAACATAACTTTTTATGTTTATTTTAACAGTTATCACAAACATATAGCAAGTCCTTAGTTGTTCCTAAAAATAGTATCCTTGTGTATTAGTACAGGTAATCCTCTCAGTGCCAAGCAGAACCAGATTAATCACCACGTCAAACATGAGATCGAGATCTCTTTTCACTCTCTTAGTATTAGATATTGCTAGTAATACTGGATTAATTTTTTTGACCTTGAATTACATGCAGTATCCTCCCTTCCATGCCTTCAGTATTCTGAAATACTGTGTCCTGAAGTGAACATTCTCTCATTTCTTGTAACATGTTTGACCACAGCCAAGGCATCATGGCAGAAGCAGAAAATCTGTTGAAGATTGGAGCCCAATTTAGGACACTGATCATACATAACAATCATTGCACTTTTTTGTTTACTGGCACGCTCTTAAATGCTTATGAAAATAAAGGAAATTTTGAGAAGGACAAGTAGAAAACTTGGGAGAATGGTGAAAGGATGGTGCTACACATAGTGTAGTGCAGTTGCCATGGCTGCTCACAAGTAATGTGTTTTTTTTATATATATATGTAAAAATACATGTATATTATGACAGCAGCATTTTAAGGTGATGAGTTCTTTTAAATGAGTAAATTCAGTGACCAACACAAGTAGAGAGTTTTTTTACCTTTTAAAGAATTATTTATATGAGAAAACAAGTGGCTTTCTTGGTAAACCAAAACTGGACACATGCCTAACTGCCTGGAAGAAGATGGGTATATATATTTGCTGGTTTGTGTATCTATTTGCTGGGGTTTTTTTTTTCACTTGTTTCTGTATAAAAGTGTATGTTTATTCTTCATTTTCAGAACATTGAAACGAGACTAAAGATTTGTTTGCCTGAAGACTTGGGGTCTGCTCTGATGGATGGCGTCGTTCTTTGCCATTTAGTAAATCATGTCCGTCCTCGGTCTGTAGGAAGTATTCATGTGCCGTCACCAGCAGTAGTAAGTTGAATATTTGGGGAGGACCATATTAAAAAAAAAAAAAAAAAAGAAGCTTTTTTTTCACATGATATTTGGTTATATAACACGGGGTGCTGTTTTGTGCTGTTCTTGATTTTTCAGGGTCAATCTTAATGAGTACAAATTCAAATTTTCATAATAAAATTTAAAAAACAGTATATGGCTTTGCAGTCCCACTTATTAGGATATTCTTCTTCTCTTGTTAAATGTAGAAATGATTCTGTTTTACAGCAGATAGAATAGAAGGGAAATATATACCATAGTGATGTGATATTGGCCCATAACACTTAAGGACCTGAAAGATTTCCTGAAACTTAATTTTATTACTATTGCCTCTGTGTTTATAGATGTTTTCACCTAATTGAGACACCTAGTTGTTCCAGATTTCTAATGTCAGTCTGGTTTTGAGAGGATGTTTTTGTTTATTTCTGTTTTCTTAAATATACATATTGGTAAATATTTATCAGCTACAACCTGATGTTCAGTTTTGAGACTGGTCTGTTTATTTCAGAGGTAATATCTGAGAGCTTCCAAGAAGACAGAGGTTAAGAAAAAAGATGTTTTCTGAGATGGTTTAGAGAAGTTTCTTTTGCTGTTAAGTGACTTCTGTCTTTGATTAAAAATACGACATTGCTAAAACATGCAAACTTGAATTTCTGGAGTGAAATCTAGGTTTTATTGCTGGATTAAAATAAATAAATATTGTGGCATTATATTCTATAACAAACACCAAACATTATGCCCATTTTCATTTTGTTTTACCTTTATATTGCTGGCGTTCTCCTGTTTGAAACAATCTTCAGATGACATTAGCCTGGAAAACTAGTTCTTTAAAGTCCATGTACCATTGTGAATTCTTAATTTAAGGGGATATTCAAGAGTTTCCATTACTCCATATATTTTCCATTCCATTTTAGTCTCTTGGTACTTTTGCAAAAATTTGGTAGACAGTCCTGCATGAGATTAAAAACGTCTTTGAAACTTTAGTAATAGAAATCTTATTCTACAGAGATATTAGAATTGTTTGTAGCAATTATACATTTTTGCATATATTGTTATATCTTAGCACTTTTCTGTGTGTGTACGAGCTGTATTAGTCAAATGTGTTTTCCTTGATATATGTTGAAATCCTTTATGGTGTCCTTGCTGTCCAGAAAAGAGATGTATGAAAACAATGACTGCTTGTATACATATCATGTATCTTAAATTCACTAACTGTAAAATTGCTGCATAAAAAAGATATTCCAACTATATCAGTTCTCTATCACAAGTCAGGGCAAGTTTTAGAACCTCACAAGCAAGTGCACAAGTAAAGATTTAAGCGTGCCAATGTTTTCAGTAGCTATTTAAATGGCTACACTGCCATCCAAAACTTAAATATTCAAGTCTTATTGTATGCATTATGTTTTAGAGGGGTAAAAGAAAAAGGTCAGCTGAATATTTCATATAGTTTCAGTGGTCCACTGAGGACGGTGTTATCACAAATTCCAAATAATCATCTAGCCCCTCGCCTACAGCTTTGGGGCAGTCGGTAAAGCAGCACATTCTAAGCAGAAAAAGCTTAGAATTAAGGAGACAGGAGGGAAAAGAGAAATATGTGTTTAAGAGGAAAAGGGGAATTTGAAGAGGAAACTTGCTCTGCTCTTCAGAGGTTTCACTGTCTCCCTCCTGATTATTCCCCTCCTTAGGAGTCATGTTGCATATGTGTGCAGGAGCATTTTGGCTGGGGTGAATTCTACCATTTTTTGTTTTCATGAGAAATATCACTAAAACGGTGCCTTAGAAGTACAGGGATTACATACTAGGTGAATTTTTATGCTGTCTGCTAAATCTTACTGACTTGTTTTGCTTTTTTCTTATTATTATTTTTACAGCCTAAACTTAGCATGGCCAAATGCAGGAGGAATGTGGAAAACTTTCTGGATGCTTGTAGAAAACTGGGGATACCAGAGGTAATTAAATGAAGACTGACATTTTTAAATAATCAAAAATAAAAAACTCATAAGTTATTTTAAAGCTGAAAGATAATTTTTTGTATTAGTATTTTTAGCAGTAAGGGTATGAAATGTAAAACAATGAATCTACATAACATGTTTTAGCACTTTATTGCATTTGCTGATTCATCTCATAGCACGTTAAAATTGTTTTAAGCTCATAATTCATTTTTATTCCCAATATTTCCTTATATTTGCTATGGAAAATAACTAAGAAATTTGGTAATTAGGTAGAAGATCACTTCCTTTTTCCTTGTATAGTTATAACTGCATTTCTACCCAGTGCTTTTAGAATATGGACTTCACTTGTTTTAAATATTGTCGTCTTTTTTTACTTTAAGTGCTTCATAGTATATTTTGCAAGTGACAAGCAATGCTCATGTCAGTACTGAAATGATTTTGCACTGATAGGAAGGTGACCATTTTCTGTGTGTTAGCTATGGGATGTACATGATGAGCAAGCTGCTTTAACAAAAAAAATATGCATTTCAAAAGTTGGAGGCAGGGAAGAGCCACGGTTTTTGGTGTTTTGTTGTTTTACATTTAAGAATGGCAGCATTTATGGATGTCTAATTTATTCTCATGTTTTCAGGAAAATACATTTTTCTTACAACCTAAATGTCATAAAAAATGACATTTGAGTTTGAGTAGTGATATGGATTGGGCCTCTAAGTTTTAATGGTTGATTTAATTGTTGTAGTTATGTAATTCATTGTGTTAGAATGATTTCATAGGATAGATAAAATCTGATTTTAAATCAGAAAGTCACTCTCTGTGCTCCGGTGTTATAGGCAAAGTAGGTGCAGTGTGTTTGAGCTGCCCAGAATACCTTGTCTTTTGAAGAATAATACATTTTCAGCAAAATAGCTAATTGACTTAAGCTGTGGTTAAGGTTAAGCTAATTGACTTAATACTCTGAATTTTCTTGTTATAGATTTCTACAAATAAGTTTTCTAGAAGAATATCTTTCTTTTTTTCCTATGAACTCAGGTTTTTATTTTTCCTCCTTTTTACAGCTTTCAGTAAAACATAAAACTTTTATAGCTGTTTTTGCATTTTATTGAAGTATATTTGTTGCAACATTACACCCTTAAGCAAAGGCCAACCCTATTTATAAAATTTTGGATTTTATAAATCTAACACCAAGTCTCTTGAGGGGAAAACTAATTTATTTGAACACTGAGTGAATCACTTGCAATTGTTAATTGTAAATAATCTGGGGATATTCTTCGTGCCCAGCTTTTGGCAATGGCTGAATTGTGTTAGATGTGAAAATCTGTTGTGCTGCAGAGCTTGTTGCTGGAAGGTTAAATATTGCTGCATGTTGAAGGGGGAGGATATTAGTAGCCTAAAGCTGCATGACAGGAAGTTGTTATTATTATTATATAACTAGCTAGCAGAGGAGACACCCTAGAAGGCTTGTAAGGAACTGCAGGTCATGTTTGCTGATGCTTCAGACTGAGTTTTGCCTCACCCAGCTACCTCTAGAGGATCCAGCAAAAAGAATAGAGTGATTTCCTTTTCCAAACAAGGATCCTATGGGCAAGTGATAAGTTGCATGTGTGGATCCTAAGATCTGTGTGATTTCTCTTGTCATGTTTACCTCATGCTTATTTCTGAAAATTACCTGAATATTCAACTGCACAGTTTTGGTGTTTGGTGAAACCCCATAGTTTCCCTCAGTCTAGTTGAGTTCCTTATGGAAGAAGACCAAGTACGGGTTATTTCTGTAATTTCACACATTTAAAAGAGTATCCTGTGAGATCACATAAAAGGAAAACAAGAAAATTACTATGCAAATTATTATGCTGATGTAAATAGTCTGTTACTTCAGTTGCTTTCAGCGTTCAATTCTTGGGTCAAAAATCGTTTTCCCAGAAGAATCCTGGGAAAATTTCTGCAAGTATAGAATACAGGGTAGGCTTCAATATGCAGGTATGTGGCAATAAGCCTCAGGCCTTGGCCTTTTGACCAAAGTCACAAATACAGAACGCAAGAACAGGAGCATCTCTTTCTAATAGCCTCATGGTAGATGATTCAAAAATATTGTGTGCCAGCTGATTTCCAGTGCAGAAGTGAAGCAAAGAACTCATACAGTGGGCGACACGTGGAAAGCATTCTCTGTTGATAGCCTATAATTCTTCTGGTCATATGCACAAGGAACAGGCTTAGATGTGTTTCAGGAGCGTCTGTCTTTGACTCTTCAGTGAAAAAGGAAGCAGCAAGGTTCTTACAGCACTACGCTGGTGAGGTTCACTGAACTCAAAACACCTTTAGTGCACCTGTTCTCTCGGTGTTTTGAGGGTTTAAAAAATAAAGCTACTTTTTGACTTTTGTTCCTCCTTTTGTGTTTTAAGTGTGGTCCCTGAGGTGTCAGATGTGCCAGTTCTAATGCAATTTTTATATTTTAGTGATGTCTCAAGAATATTAAAAATGATCAGGAGTGCCTGAACAGTTATTTTATGATTATGCATGTAACATTGGGGCAGTGGAGACCAAAATACTTCCATTTCTTAAAGCTAGCAACAATGTAATGAAAGACAGCAATATTTATATAACATTTCTTTGTCATAAGAGGAAACTCAACTAGTTGTTCACATATTCTGAAAGCATAGTGCCATTTTTATCACCTGCCATATTAGAATTGCTATTCATATTAGTGGAAAGGCAGTATGCTTTTCCATCTTAACTTGCATATCACTAGTTTGGGCTTTTATTCTTGGCAGCTGCTAGTCTTGGTAATCCATGCAAGAGCATTTTTTCTTACATACTTCTAGTGTTTGTCAAAAGGAAAAAATCAGCTCATTTGTGGTGGACTGAATATGTATGCAAACATGAGCATAATGTTTTTAATTGGAGCAAAGTAACTTGCAGTTCTACTGAAAAATGTTCTGAGCCATCTATTCACTGGCTTATATTGGTGAGCTTCAGGCAAACACAAAGAAGCTGTAAATGCCAAGTGTGATCTGAAAGGTAAAAGTTTAGTAATTTTGGTCTATGTTTCTTCCGGTTTGCAATTACTGAACAAATTTGGCCTATCAGAAATTGTCATTTCAGTCAAGTGCTCACAGCAGAGACACATATGCATAAAACAGAAGGGAGATGATAAGAAATGGCTTTCTTGGACTCAAATCATCCCCTGAAGGTTCGGGTTATAAAGGCTTAACTGTGGCCATCCCTGTGGCTCTCAAATCCTGCAAACAGTAGCTATGACCACATCTCACCTCCTTCTTTGAAAGCCAATTCCAAAATGTTGGAGTGTGAGGCAAAAAATTATTCACAAGCCCCAGCGTGACTTGTGTTAAGGTCCGAATTGCCATTAAGTAAAACAAAAACACCAAAAAAGAAAACCAGCAGAACATATTAAAAAAAGCAAGCAAGCACAGTGTGTCAAGTAAAGTCCTTTATCTTCTACCCATGTATTAGTTATTCAATGAATAATCTGGTTCCTCAGTGTAATGCAAGGTGTGTTTTCATTGCCGCTCACTCTTGTTTTCTAATCAGTTTACATACTGAGTTACTCCTCCTAGTTGCACCGTGAGGCCTAGTTGCACCGTGAGGCCTAGTTGCACCGTGAGGCCTAGTTGCACCGTGAGGCCTAGTTGCACCGTGAGGCCAGAGTGCCATGAGTTGCAGTAGGTTTTATCAGGTATGACATCCTCCTCCACCCATTCGCCCTGCACTCAGGGATGTACGTACACTATATGACCTACCCTATGGAGCGAGTAACTCGGCGTGCTGTCTATTGCAGTACTTTAGATTGTAATTCTGAGGGCCCTTTAACTTGTGCTTTGCAAACACACGCGCTTCAGACCGCGTTTGTTCCTGCAGTCCTGGGGGCTTTTCATTTGTTTTTCTCGTCCCCTTTGAAGGCTTTGGAGTGTTTATTTTGTGCTAGGGTAACTTTGCGCAATTTTTCACGATTTTGCTATGTCATGGGTTTAGTTTGGAAATTTAATTGGACAACTGAAAAAAATTTGGTAGTCAAAATAGCAATGTGTTCCACCATTTCTGAAAAGCTTAAAACTGTCTTGGGTTCCATTACACAAGTTCAAAATATATATTCTATGAACATTTTACCTGTTAAAGTGAGAACATAATAGCAAGTTTTCTATTGGTGCAGAATACCCTAAAATAAGTGAAAAAAATCAGAAATTCCTTAGACTTCCCCTGGTTTCACTGATCTCATGGCATGGCAACTTGTCGTAGGTGTTGGCTGGTTCTGTGTGCTTTGTCTCCTGCAGGGTGCCGCTTAGTATGCTAGTATCTGGTTAGCAAGTTCCTCACCCTCTGTAAAAATTAAACTTGTTACCAGCTGGGGTTACTATTCTCTGACTTGGAAAACTACTCCCTTCTCCATTTGAATGCAGTAATATCTGTTTTTAGAGGTTATCTTTTCATATCGGGGAAAAATACCCTTGTTTTAAAGTTTTGAAAAATATTTCAGTTAAATACATCGTGGATATTTCTTTTGGGATATATTTGTGACAAGTCTGAAATGATTCTTTTGTATGACATTTTAAAAAGAATGCAGTTTTTATTCTGTTTATTAGTGTTGCTAGTGGAAGTGCAAAATATATGTGGTTGAAGGTTAAGTTCTGAATGTTAACATTTTGCTTGCCCTGAAATCAGTTTCACTGGTAAGCATCTTGCATGTGCAGATGTTCTTTAAAAAATCTAATGCTAGTCCTGTTCAGATCTTAAGCAAGATGAGCATATTTTGAAAAGTGACTGTAAAGACAGAAGTGCTGTTGCTAAGCAGGAATTTTCTCACTTCCCTGTTCATGTCTGGATTCATATCTGCTGGGTTAAGTAATAAATGTTAAAATGTTGCTGCTTGAAACTCCTCTTAAATCTAGAACCAAGAATGGTAAGCAAAGTCACTTTTCTTTTGTGTGTATGAATGGCAGAACTGTCTGCAGGTTTCACCAGTCACTTTTCAGGATACAAGAACTGTTTAAATATTTGTAAAGGTTAATTTATTGTGAAATGGACCTTGAAACTTCATCGCAGTAGACAGTAGACACGTGAGCTTCTGTGCCTGTTCTCACTTGTCATGGAGAATCATTCCTACCTTGTATAATTTTTATTTCATAAGTATTGATCTCTTTTGTGAGCGAAGCCTTATTTATAATATTAGATGGAGTGATATCTTAGATTACTGTATTTTTAGCTTACTGCATTTTTAAAGATTTTTAAATTTGATTTTAAAGTTAAATATCCTGTGTGCGTATTGGTAGTTTTGCATATCACAATTTTGTGTATTTTTGAATTGCTACATAAACTCTTTGATATTTTCTGAGAAGTTAATATAAGAACCTAAGGAATTCTAGAGTCAACTTGTTCAATTTAGAAATTTTACTTATATGAACTATTGCAGGGTATCATTATTTAAGATTATATTTGGATAGGAGGCTTGGAGCTATATGATTGTTAGAGATTTTTACATGCTTTTAAACTTCTTTAGGTGCTTTTTCCTGGGACTTCATACTGCTGCTGCTTGTGCTTTTAACAGCTTTCTAACCCACCATTTGCTATTGTATGAATGAGATTTTACTACTGGTTCCATGTAGGCATTGGAATAAGAGTAAGGCCCAGATGGACAAAGGTGTGCCCATCTCACTGAAATAAGTTGCTTTTATGTAACTCCTCACCCTTGTGGATCTGGGCATAATTTTGGAAAGATTTGAAGGATTTAATTCTTCTATGTATTTTATGATAGCTTTAGTAGTTAAAGGAAACAGAAGAAAGATGATTTGCCTAGTGACTAAGACAATACTAGAAAAAACTATTCCTACGTATTTAAGCTAGAATATTGTGATACTTTATTTATCAAACTCTTTATATTTTTGTATTTTTAATTTTATGCACTGTTTTTTTCTGTTCTAATGGCTGCCCTTCGGGATAGGCTGACCTCTGCTCTCCGTATGACATCCTGCAGTCGGATATTCGTCACATTCGAAAGACTGTTGACACTCTGCTCGCCCTCGGGGAGAAAACCCCACAATCAACTTCTACCTTTCGCTCCTGGGATCTAATAGGCTTTTGTCTTTTCCACATACTTTTTATAGTCTTGATGTATATAACTTATCACTGGAATGTGCTAACAGCATAACCTGTTCGCATGCGCACACAAACTTTCTGCTTTATCTCTGACAAATTACAGGTACTTAATTTCCTTCCTTTGTCTTAAAAACTTCTCCCTACCCCTTGCTTCCCTTCCGTGTAATATCTTTATTAATCTCTTGAATAGGGGAGACAGGGATTGGCATCTTGAGCTGATCTGAAGGCAAGTCCCATCTCTCCCACCCCAGCTGTAGTCTAAGCACTTAGGTACATCTATATTTAGAGTTTGTTTTCTTTATGTTGCTGAGACTACATGCTAAATATGTTAAAGCAGTGAAGCTGCTCGTATCCCACTTTTGGAGAGGTTGGCTGTGTATCCCAAACTAAGTAGAACTGAGCCTCATTGTGTGAAGAACCTGGAAAGATGCAGATATTGCAGGAATGGAGGTGGCAGTTCAACAGTTCATCTGAGTTGATGTCAGTTATCTCAGTGTACATTGTGCTAAGAGCACGTCCACAGCCATTTGTCAAATTACTATATTTTTTAGTCCTTTAGATTAATACCAAAACGGTATCTTTAAAGACCGTTGGTCATCCCTGCTGTTCTGATTTAATGGCATCCTGGGGCAGTTACATTTTTCTCCTTATATTTTGTTTGAACCTGTTGCATCAGGTTACCCAGAAAAGGTTTTTTCTTCTGTCATCCCAAGCAGCATAGAACTGCTTTTAAATCCTGGCTGTGTTACACCCCAGAGATAGCTGTAAATTAGTGCTGAAACTCATAATAGGCAAGGGGCTGTAGGATATTTCCAAATTAAAGGTCGCAGAGGACAATGTTGTATAATAAAATAGTTTGAGAATGAACTGGTAGATTCTTTTATCTGCTGTTCTTACGTGTGACGTCAAGCAGGTTGCTTCGCTAGCTTGTCTCTGTTTCATCACCTGTGGAAATATGGGTAATGTTCGTTTCCTGTGTAACCAAAGTAATCAAGGAAAGGGAGTTAGCAACATAGATCATCTGAATGTTACTTTCTCCACCACAACAGGCTTTGAACAACAGACTATATAAAAATTAGCCAGGAAGCATTTAGCTGTATTTCGACTTGGCCTATGGTTAGAGCACTGGACTGAATTTCCCTCCTTGAATAAGCCAACTTTTTAGCTTTGTTCCTCACCAATTGAAAATCTACAAATGAAGAATAATTATAGAAAAGTTGAGAACTGATAGCGATAAGAGCTCAAATATAAACCTATGCTGTCATGTGAAATGTCTGCCTAGGTGCCAATGGCTGAATTTTCAGCTCAGCATCTGGTTAGCTCACCAAAGGACCTCAGTGCCATGCTTGTGAAATAAATACTTTCAGTGGTCACTGGCTGGTATATCCAAAAACTACTCTTGGATTTTTAGAGGGTACTTACCATAAAAGCTTGTGCATTGTTATTCTGGTAATGCGGTTACAGGGTTAGTACTACCCTTTATAAATCCCGTTCCACAGATACTTGTAAAAGCAGATAAAACAACTTCTAAATGCAGTTCTGTTCCCAATTTCTGTGGACTTTAAATATATGTGTGTGCGTGTGTGTATATATGTATATATCTTTTTTAAAGAGTGATACGTGTAATTAGATGTGTATTTTAAGATGGAAAAATTACTTTAAACAGGTAAATCTGACTTTCTGAAATTTGCACTCAATTTCCCAGTACACTTGTGTTGTCAAGAGTATCTTTTGTGGCTAGGCATGAGTTCAGCAAGAGCTTCTAGACTGAATGTGCTTGAGGGAGCTGTACCTGTTACCTGGGCACATAGCTGTGGCCCTGTACCCTCCTTCTGCATAAGCCTGTCTGTTAACTCTGTGCCATTCCAGTGGTGCCAGTAGAGGACACCTGCTTAGTCAGAGTCTGAACTTAATGTTTGAACTTCCACTTTCAAAATACCCTGATCTTTTGTTTTCCTTGTTTTAACAATGTTGCTTTTTAAATGACATAAGTCTTGAATCAGTTTGGAACTGATTTTATGTATGTTTCTTTATAATCCAGTGTACGGACTTGAGACAAAAGCAGGGTCTTATGTAGGGCTGGAGTTTTCCTCATGCTGCCAAAAGAGGGAGGCAGCTCTTCTGCCAATGCCTTCTTGCACTGTGTATTTCTTGCACAGTACCTATGTAACATGGTACCATAGTAACTCATATAACTTTAACATCTCCAAATCAAGCAGCTAAAGCAGTTGCTATCATTTTGTACTCTGTATTTCTGTCATTGTCTAATATGGTGTTTGATTGCCGGTGGCAACCAGTAGCTTTTGGATGGAGGTGCAAAAAGCAATAGGTCAGTATTTTTTGTGCAGAAATGGAAGTTCATGTCTTCAGTGTTTTTTAATGTTTTATCAGACTAGGCAGTGGGTTAGGAACTGATTATTTTAGAGGTATACCACTGGAGATTCATTCAGTAGATCCCAGTAATAGTGGTACATAACACTCAAATTTATCTAAAGGAAGTTCAACACACAGATGTTCACCATGCAAACTTAAAGTAAACTTTCTCATTACTCTTAACTCTAGCAAAATACAGTTTATAATAATATTATTATTTAAATAACAGTATTAACAGGCACTTCCTTGTAGTTATGGACTTGAAGCCAGCTTGAACCAGACTGGAAGACCACCGTACTTGCTTCACACAACTACAGTCTTATCATACGTGAAGCATATCAGTTATTTTTTTCCTGATTGTTATTGGGAACTCTTCCAAATATTCTTAACTCTTTCAGACAAAGGAACAGCAAACAAGCCAACCCTTTAATTCTGAATATACTCATGTTTTTCAAGACACGCTTCCAACATAGAGGAAACGTGAAAAAAGCCCATCCGCTCCTCTCGAGGCTAAGAGCCCTCCCACTAAGTGGGCAGGTGGGAGCTGAAGGGGTGTGTAGATGATTCACCTCCACGGTGGTTCCTTCGTGAGGTCAGAGACCTGTATCTGTGCTGCTGTTCCCATGGTGCTAATGCTTAGGAAGACAGCAGTTACCACTGGCTGTTCTCTACCTCTTGGGAAATCCCAGCATTGGGATCTTCAGTTTTATACAGTGGGTACTTACTCCTCACAGCCAGGCACATAGCTGAGTTTAAGACTGTGTTCAAAGCCAAAGATCTGTACTGAGGCTCGTTCAAACCTGCATTTATAGAAAACGTGAAGTCTGTTCTTCTGTGCCTTCTCCCTGTTTAGGTTTTCCATTGCAGTGGCAACATGGTCTTCAGAAACTTTCCAGCTGTGATTTCTTCATAAACTACTTCCAGTTTGTACTGTGCCCCTTATATTAATTATTTTTTGATCCTGTGGAGGTCATGTCATCTGTATGTAATAAAGTAATAAGTACAAATCTTAATGGTTTAATTCATTGTACATGCAGGTGAAATACATTTGCACTGGATTGCAACTGGCATTTTGGGGCGAGGGTTTGGCTTCAATTTGGAGAGCCAAAAAATATATATATATTTTCAAAGACAGAATAGCCCATGTAGTCTAACACAGTGTAGTGGCCCTTCAAATTGCCTCCTGCCTCAGAATTTTTTCAGCTGAAAGCTGTTTATAGATCCTATTTTGTTCTAAGTAAGTTTACTGAAAAGTTGCTTTTCGCTTGAATGGAGGTCGAATTAGCCCTGAGCAAATAGGTATTCAATCCAGTTTTCTGTCCATAGCTACAGTAAGTTCTTTCTAAGTGTTTCCAGTTAGCATTGGGGCCAGGTTTTGTGGACCATTTTGCTTTAGTCTGTCTTAAGTTCCAGAACTTTTCATTCCCTTTTGTTTCACGCTACTATTTTCTTAGCACTTTAGACTGAAGTAGTAATGCATTTGGGCAAAACACAGTCCACTTTAAAATTGTCTGGCCCATCTGCAAATGCAGCTTTGTAAATACTTCTCCATTTGTAAATTATTAGATGTGCAGAAGATGCACATACTTAGTTATTAAATCATCTATGTCTATAAATACAGAATTGCAGCTGCAGTACTGAAGTTTGGGTTTGTTTTTTTTTCTGTCGTACGTGTGTATATTTGTGTGTGTTCCACAAAATAAGACTTTATCTCTGAGAAATTAAAACGCAAAATAAAAAAATACCTATTGCCAGAATTACTGCACTTTTTGATCATCTGCTCCTTTCCCCTGTATTTCAAATGCTCTTCCGGGGTATTTGAACACACCAGTGTCATTCAGAAAGGCATGATGTCAAATTGCCTTCGATAGGCAGAAAGGTAAATGTTTGCTAGAGTTTTTTCCATCTCTGTAGGAAGAAAACTTGGCATCAAACTACCAAAAACGTCTGTGTGTTTGACATATGCTTGCTTAAACACAAGGCCTTAATATTTCCTCAAGTGACTTTTGCTTTCATTTCAAAGTACTTGGCTACAAGCAGTATATGAAGAACATCACATGGGTTTATTTTTCAGTTCGTCCTATAGATTCCAGTATAGTTTTGTGAATATTTTCCCCTGTCTGTCTGAAACGTCATGCTCTACAAACACGAGGAAGAAACAGAACGTGTCTTGCCAAGCTGTAGAATTTCTTTTCTGTGTTTATATTTTTGCCTGCAAATATGGTTGAGTCCTGATGTTGCCATTGGAAAATACGATGCTCTGCAGTCATCTCTGTACTTGTCCATATGATTTAATGGCAACGATTACTTTATTGATGAGAACTTACTGCATTGATTTGCCAAGCTGCTTCCCTAGTATAATCCAGTTTGAACAGTTGCCTTGACTTTGAAGGCATCTGATGTCAAAGAAAATAGATGTATTTATGTTGAGTGTCACGTTTCTGTGTGGGATTAGCTTCCTTTTCTAGGTATTCCTCTTTCTCTTTCACACCAGTTGAATCCCACATTTTGTTGCAGAAAGCTGTTCTGGCATGTGTTTGTGGGTATGCCCGCCTGCTGTCTCCCTGTGTTGTCCTGTGACTTGGCCTCCTGGCTTCTCTCCCCTCTTTGTGCTTGGGTTTCTGTGTGTTTGTTTTCTAATCAAAAGGAGTTTTGGCTTTTGCTCCGCAATGAGTTTGAAAATACCCTCTTAAAATGACTGTGTATCAGTAGAAGTTGGCTTCGCTTTACAAGTAGGTGCCTCTGTACTCATGGAGAGTAAAATAGTATTAAATTATAGCTCTTCATTCTGCAGTTGATGGAAGAGAGAGTTATGTGTGCTGCTACGAGTGGACTGGCAGCCCTGTTCTCTGGCTGTTTTCAAAGATTTGTGGCCTGGTCTTGGGAATTGGTACCCAGTTCTGTCCATCTGTCTGGCCTTCGTTCAGTGATGGTTTAAACAAGCTTTGTTGTTGTTCTAGTTTGTGTGTGTGTGAATGTCTTTTGTTTTCTTTTTTGAGGTGATTTATGTCTGTAGTGAAATTCTATGGGTTTAATGCTAGTGAAAAAAGGACAAGAAACTTTTCAAAGGTGAGCAGTATGACAACATTGAATCATCTTAGAATCATGGCGAGTTCTGTCGGTGAGATGTCTCACTACCAGGTTTTATGAAAAGTTCTGAAATTTTGATTTTCATCTTTGCATCTCAAATGTCAGTGGTTTTAAAAACAGATTTTAAAATAGGAATTGTGGGTTAGAGAATGAAAAAGAGCACAGTGTGAGGACAGTAGCTGAATGCAAGCATCAGATACCTGAGGGCTTGACCCCCTAAAAGGGTTGTTATTCAGAAAGAAAATGATTTGGGCTTAGTTAAGAGAATTGCTCATGACACATTGAGATGAAGTTTGTTCTTGTTTAGTAGGTGGGGTGCAAGTCCACTGTCAGATCTGGAAAACTCGTTGTAGTCACATGTTTAACTGCAGAATTGCAAAATATTAGTCCAGTTCCAATAAGTGAAGGCCGTGAACTGGATTTTTCAAGAAATGATGAAGACACCTGCTATAGAACATAATATGGTAATGCACTGTAAAGCTTCTCACTCCAAGAACACAGCTTTACAGTGGATTTACATATTTTTTTCTTTATGGGACTCTTTAAATAGTTTCCGTTATTTGAGGTAGCATCTTGTAAACATGGGAAAATGATGTTTTATACAAACCAGATTGCTGCACTGCATTTAAAAGGATGCGATGATGCATTCTCTCTAAAAGGAGAGAAAGTATATTGGGTAGGGCTGTTCTAATAGGAAACGGGACACGGAGTCCTTTATGCTTTTAGTTAAAATGTCTTTCTAAATTGCAAAAGACAAAATCTGTTTCTGGAGAGAAAAGATGGCAGATAAAGGAATAGCTCTCTCAGTGTTACAAGGTGCTGCAAAAATGGTAAGTTCAGAACTTCTAAAGGAAACACCTTTAAATGTTCTCTTTTTTTTGCAGTGAATTTTGTCTCAGAAGGAAAAAATAGAATATTCTCACGCGTATCTAGCAAGATAGGTTGTTTTGAGGCTGGATGTTTGGATTCAATCCATCTCCTACAGCCTTGCAACACTCATGATTTAGTTTCCTTATACTTGATTCAACGGGCCTTAATTTTTAAAGCCTTTTGTCTAGATTGTCAACAGTACCTGTTGAGGTACTGCCATATTGTGCCACAGGAGCTGTGAAAGGGCGCTGGGAAGGAACAGAGTGGAGAAAATAACTTCTTCATTTAGGTGTAAACTGTATCCTAATGTATTAAATAGTCAAAATATCTTCACTAATGTCACAAATTTGAAGGAGACTTTTGATAGTTGATAGGAATATTTTTTGTCTTTAATTTGATATTGCTATCTCTATCTTCTTTTGTAGTTACTCCGCTACCAGTCAGGTATCAGTTTGGGAGTTTGCATCCTATAAACAACATTAAGCCCTAAATTTTCTTTATATAGTTCTCTAGAAAAGGCTCTTATCCAGAGGGGAAAAATAAAGCTGAGAACCCTCTCTGACAGTGTGCAGATCTGCAGTATCTCCGTGACAGAAGAGGGAGCAAGAATGAGCTGCAGACCCCAGTCTCTTAAATGCCCAGTTTAGGGTAGGTTTGGAGTAGAAATACGGGGGGTGCATTGGAGTGGCAGCAAAATGGGCAAATTCCTCTGCGCTGCCTGTAGCTGCAGCAGAGGGGAAGAGTAACAGGTCGGAATGGGAGGAGGCTGTTTTGGAAACTGTCCCAGCTGTGAACGTGAGCAGCAGTCTGCAAACCCAGCACAGCGAGCCTGAGTGTGATCCTGCCGTTGGGAGATCACCAGAAGGCTGCAGCATCTTCCCTGCAGAGAAGGGCACGGGCTGCGTTTGTCGCAGGCCTGCTCAGCCCAACTCCTTGAAAACTGCCTGCTTGGAGACATTTCTTGAGGCCGTGTGCGAAAGGAATCCACAGCGTTTGTTGGGAGTTATGAATTATAGCCATGAACCTTAAAAAAATAAGAATTAAGTGAGAGGGAAAAAAGCACTTTATCACATAACTATTTTAAACATTAAATATAAAATACAGATACATTTTAATTACCAGCATCAGATACAGTAATACAAAGAATGACTATCACTTAATAGGGTCTCTGAGAGAGGAGGAATTGCACATTTTATCTATAAACTAGTCAATCTTGGGTTGTTTTCAGCCCCGGGCTGCAATAAATCTACCTCAAACTAAACACAGACATGGTTGCAGAGGCCTCAACTGAAACCCTGGTCTTCTAGTAGATATTATTAGCAATCTCAGGAGATTGGTGCTTTATCTTGGAGACGACTCAGCTCTGTGCTAACCGCAGTCAGGTAGATGGGAGTTTTGCTCTGGGTGCTTTGTTGAGAGCCCCAGGCAAGCCAATTCCAGCTCATCATTAAGGAAAACGAGAGGTCTGAGCATCGGTAACACCCCGCTGTGCAGGGGAGGTTGGCTAGCAGTAAAGTCAGTAAATTCCCAGTGTTCCTCCTCGCTAGAGGTTATCACGCCGGGCTCAGCGTGTTCACCTGCCTTGAAAAGGAAGGGGAAGGGAGCTGGTAATATCGTCAGATCGTCTCTCAGTGAGGCTGGAGTGGGGTGTGAAGAACTTCACAGCAAAGTGAGAAAGTTAATAATAAACAAACACATTTGAGCACTTGTTAGCAAATAAAAAGTTATAAGTGTTGGAAGAACCAGAGCTTAATGCTACCAGTGATGTGGTGGAGCTGTGAGCCACTAGGGCATCATCACAGGGCAAGGCCTGGAGAACAGTGGAGGTGGCTAGAAGCAATTAAACAAGAGGACATAACTGATTAAAAACAGTGTTGTTTGTTCTTGTATGTGCCAGTTCCTGTTCCATCATTCTGAATGTTAGTTTTAAAGTTTCAAAGACAAGTTGGGGAGGGGACAAGAGCTGAAGAAAATGTATGGGAAGTTGAGGAGTTAGGACTGTTTACATGGAGGATACAGTTAATGTGACTATGAGGAAATGTAACAAAGGGAGGATGGTATCATGCATTATGTAAACGTGGGATGTTCTTTGAAATTGCTCCCATTACAAAAGCAAGAACCCCCGTACGAGGCAAGCAATTAAAAGCTAATCTCAAGCTCATCAGTAGCTTTAGAGGCTAAAAGATTATCAAGCAACTAAGAAAGATTCAGTACTGAAAATGTCAAAAGAGCCCTCCTTTTCTCAAAAAAAGAAAACAAAAATCAGTATCCCGAGTCTGCTTGTGCCCATGTTCAGATGCTTAGGCAAAGAGCAGCAAGGTTAGGTCAGGTGCATGATGCTCATTCACGCTTTTTGCTGTCTGCAGTTTAGGGACTTCATGAGCCATAGGCTGTATCCACGTGTTTGTGTTTAACAGTATCTGATGGATATTTCTTTTTTCCTATTCATGTGTTTTTGTGATCCCATTTACACCTTTGGCTTCCATGTTGTGGCAGCAAACCTCGGTCTAAATTGTGGTTTGTGTGCAGTAGCATTTCCCAGCCCAACTCGTGTGTAACACGGGGCAAACACCGTACCAGCTCACTCCGTAGGCAGAGATTGCAGCGGGCACTCGTCGGCTTTCCCTCGTAGTTGCAGTGTTGCAATGAGCACAGAGCAGAACGGTTTCCTGCGAGGCCCAAAGCATTGGCAGATCTCTCTCTCCTTCCTAGACTGACCGAGAGCAATGCAAGATAGTTTCCATCAAAGGCACAAGAAGGTTGGGGTTTTGTTTTTATTATTTTATTAAAAATAGCTCTTGGTTGCTGCTGCTTGGGCTATTTCGACTGTAAATCAAGGTTTTGCAGTAAGTAACGAATAGTCTAATCTTTACCCCTTAGTAAATAGTCTAATCTTTACCCCTTTGCTTGTCTTTTCTAGGAGAAGCTCTGCCTACCACATCACATCCTAGAAGAAAAGGGCTTGGTAAAAGTGAGCGTGACAGTTCAAGCATTACTAGATGTAACCACAGTGAAACAAGCTTTATTCACATGAGACTACTCCTTCTGCTGTAACCAGCTCCACTGTGCCATCAAAGAATCCAAACACTGCCCATCTTTTCAAACTGCATTGGAAAAAAGCGAAAAAACAGGCAGACTTCAAGAGTATTCCTGTACTTCTGGTGTTAAAATCGTCTTTCGGACTGTCAAGGCCCATCAGGCTACAAACCAGAATCCAAACGGGAACATTTTATAGAGCAAACGGGGGCTTCACTGCTTTTCTAGCTCACTTTGTACAGTACCTACTAAACCCACCACCTCTCTGCCATGTAAACTTGTGTGGAGTACAACTGTCTTGCAGCAAGATACTTCCATGTTATTGAATGAGGATCATTGTAATCACTGGGGAGAGGGGGGAGGAAGGAGAGTAAATCAGACTGCTGCCACATTAGGTTTTTCTGCAGTTGCTTCAGGCCCTTTTAAAAATACCCAGACATAAAATATTTATATAAATATTATTTATTAGTGAGTTGTTATTCATCCTTTGGATGCAAAATGTAAATTAGGAAACTGTATTTTATTACTGCTTTTTTGTGGTTAAACACTTTATTTTAATATAAATATTTAGTTATTTTTTATTCTACTTGGTGTGCAGTAGCTCTAGATCTCCGTAAACTGTATTTTCTAATATGTAAGATAAAAAGTAAAACAAAAATAGGTGCTTTTACTAAAGAACAGCTAGCTGGGATGACATTCTTTATTTTTGGATTTGTGGAACATTGGTAAGAATCTGTCTGCATTCCACTCTTGTTTCCTACATTCCAGTAGCACTTTCCCTCCCCTAGACTAAATTGGCTGAAAGTGAGAGCACACCCATTTTATTTGTATATAGGTGTTAAAGAGAAAAAAGAAAAAAAAAAAGAGGAGACGTAAACTTGAAAAGAAAAATAAATGTGAACAAATATTTTTGATTGATACTTACTTTACTATGCACAAGACATTAAACTTTTGCCACAACAAAATGAATGATGTGCATTAGGATCATGTGTCTTGAAATATGATTTTGCACTGTAACTTGATTTTCTTTAAGGACTACAGCACTACAGAACAAATAATGAAAATAAAACACAGTAAGAACATTGATGAGAAGGTAGCCAGAAAAATTGAATATTTTTCTTAAGTGATTCCTCCAAGAAGAGCTAAAATTACTAACCTGGGTCAAGGCTGCCTCAAAGACCTGACCTTCCAGCTCTGCCTGCTGGGCACAGTGCTGCTCCTTGTAGCCTCCATCATTCACGTGAGTGTAGCAGTTTCCCACTGAATTAAGCACAATGTTCTGTAGTGGATGTTTGCAGGATCACACCTCTCATCCCAAATCAGCAATGGGGAGGGGGGGGGAAGAGGGGGTTAGAAAAGCATGATTTACTGCAACACTCTCACGCATTTTGGATCCCTTTTTCTTTCACGGGAGAAGCGAGTGCTGTAACTTAGCGAAGGGGCCGGCAGGTTGCGCGCGGTGGAGGGCAGCGGCTGGGGGTGCACGTTGCAACGTGGGCACGTAGGGTCTGAAACGTGTTACGAGACAAGGGAGGCAGCGCGGGGGGAGATAAATAGCAAGGAACATGGAGAAAACAATTGTATAAAGACTGTTCTTTTAAAGAAAGCTGCATAATTGCCACTACTGCACATCTGGGCAGAGTCATACACGTGTTCGCACCGACACTGCTTTACAAACCCAATATTTCAACAGCAGGGTTTTGATCTTTAATACAGTATTTGAATGTGGACTATGTGTTTTAACATCACAAATTGCCGGTGTATCGAGAGCAACTTGTTAGGAGGAGCCAAGGAGACATAGGGTATGCGCAGGAAAACCAGTCACTTCAACCAAAGCAAAAGCTCTTGTTCTGTAGAGGGAACATTGACTTAAATTGTAATTTTTGATTGGCAGCTAATATATTGTTTCCTATAAAATGTACTGTGCACTTTAAACACTAAATTAAAATGTATTTTAATATTTTACAGAGCTGCACAAATATCTGTTTTGTCAAAAAGCACGAACAATGTAAAGAAAATACATTTTCAACTCAGAGTTTATCAAATTTTAAAAGCATTCAAAGATTAAGTATAAAAATAGGAATATTGATTTCTGCATCTTGAGGGATAAAATGCAGGTTTCCTAGTATTTTTTTACAATGTATATATGGCAACATGAAGCTTTGTAATTATTATTTTGACAAATCTTGTTTTTTCATAATTAAATTTTTTCCCTCCTGATATTGTCTTTCAGCAACTGCTTCAAGTTGGCTGTAAATAGCTCTAAATATTTTGTAATACAGCTTTTTTAATGCAGTCTTAACCTGTACCGCTAAAAAAAAAAAGAATCTTCATGAATCTTTGTACACTATTTATATGTGCAATAAAACATGCATGGCAAACCTATAATCCCATAAGCAGTGAACATAATGTATATAGAAAATATTTGCTGTAGTTACAATTAAACTATGCTATTTGTAGAAACCATTTACTGACTACCCCTGTGACTGACAGTTTGTTGTAGAAAAGAAAAAAAAAAAAAAGGCGTTTGGAGAGCTTGAATTTGTCAATGATGGAACAAGTATTTGGGCATGGAGGTAAAATTACCCTTATTTGTGAAATGGAGTTATCAGCTAACCCTGGAGCAGGTTGGGTTGGCTGGTTGGAAAGCTGCTGGGGTTCTCTGACAGGACTGGGTTTTATACCCTCCAAGCTGAAGGCGACAGACCCAGGAGGGCTATTTTTGCTGCTCCATGTGCTCACCACCCTCACAGAACTTCCCTAGCACATCTGAATGCCTTCTCCAGGCTCAGGGGAGAGGAATTGAAATTCCTGCCAACGAGCTTCCTCCTTGACTGCTCCTCTTGCTTGAAATCTCCAGCCTGGCATGTAGAAAGCAGCAGTGGTCGAATTAACTGCCCAGGGCTTCCACGGGTAGGAGACCAACAGGCTTGGCCTCGTCCTGGCAGCTGCACTCACACGTGCTCTGCCCCTGCCCCTCTGTGGGGCTGTTTTGAAGCACGTTGAAAAAGCAGGAGAAAGGAGGCTCCATCTTCAGTTTTCTGCTTTTCCAGAGCGGTTTTGCCATCTCACACGGCTGTAGCATCAGGGGGTTCCACTTTTGCTTCCCACCCCAGTGTGCAGCTTTTTTCCCCCTGTGCTCTTTTTGAAAGGTGAAGTTTAGTCACCAGGCTCTTCCCATGAACAACCTGGTAGTTTCTCACAAGAAAGAAAAGTTCTTCCTCACAAGGAGATGGGCACATCTTGTGTTTCAACTTGCACCCATCACCCCTTGTCCTGTCCCTGGCCACCACTGAGAAGAGTTTGGCTTCCATCATCTTTACATCCTCCCCTCAGGTACTTAATACATATTGATCAGATTTTGTCCTTTTACTTCTCTATATAGGTGAGTTTTAGGGACAACTGGAAGTGGCATCCCCCACTGCTACTGTGAGAGGCTGAGGCCCGACCATCTCAGCTGGAGCACAGAAGAGGGCTACAGTCGAGCCATGCATGCTGATTTTGTTAGGGAAGCAAAAACACTTTTGTGCATCTGCAAGGAGTTTCTGCCTTTGGAACACATGAGCTTGATGGACTGACATTTGTGAGGTCCCCTTGTTCTGCTGTAATCCAAACCTTTGGTTTTCCTTTTTTTCATTTCAAATTACATCTACGCTAATCTGAAGGCCAGCTTATAGAACAAAAATGAACGGAGCCTCTAACATCAATTATGTGATTCAGAAAGGAATTATTGTTTGTCATCATCAGAACCAGCAGAGCTTAGTCTCCTACAGCTGTGTGGCTGGGCACTCTTTTGTTCCTATGCCTCTCCCCTCCCACCAGCTCCTCTCTCATGTGCCCTACAGTATGTTCATGCACAAAAAACGAGGTGCTTGTCATCGGTCATAGGCACATTTGCTCTTATTCAACTCTTGTTTCTAGCTATCTGCGTTTGTTAAATGTGTGCAAAGTTAATTATTTTTCGAGATGCTGTAGGATAAAGAAGGAAGACTCCAGATGTAGAAAAAGCAGTGCTGTATCAGATCCTGGTTAGTTTAACTTGGCATGGTTCCACTGACAGCTTTGATCCTGTGGGGATCACCACAGGGGAGATAACTGGGAGGCAAGACCTGGGAAAAACCCTTCTCCCTATTGGATCCTGTTCTTTGGGACATGTTCTACACCCATGAAACAGAGGAAGGGCTTTACCACCACCTTACACTTCTTGTATCTTTACTACTTACTACAGGATATGTCCAAACAGTGGGAAGAGCCTATCATTCTACCTAGGACCCAAAATTTAAGGCTATTTCAGAGATCCAGGAAGGTCTTGTGGCTGGTGGACATCATCCTGATCCAGGCAGAGGAACTGCAGGTTTGAACAGTAGGTGGTTACATTGGCTTGGGCCAGAGCTTTAAATCTAACCAACACATACTGAACTTGACCATTGTTCTCTGCAGGTGACAAGTAGACCCTGGTGGACTTAAGAGCTTTGGGCCAAGTCACATGGACTGGCAGCTGTAAGTAGCATGGAAGTGAACTCTGTTCGGTCACAGTTGTCTTCCTTGCAAATTTGCTGCAATTAAACAGCAAATGAAGTACCTTAAATGAAGACCATTAATTTAGGTTTAATAAGAGCATTAGGTTAAACACAAACCATCTGATCACTGAAGACAAAATGCACTTGCATTACACACAGTACTGCCTCCCTTGACTGGGGGCCAGCACCTTCAGGTTTGCTCTAAGGGAAAGCAGAGTTAGGTAAGAGCAAACTGAATATGACAGTGTTTCTAATTAATTTTTATCCATTTGACCTGGATGAAGAGACGGAGTGCTGCCTCAGCAAGTTTGCTGATGATACCAAACTGGGAGGAGTAGCCGA
>NW_010589017.1:112736-140224 GCF_000705375.1 Tinamus guttatus | reverse complement strand
AGTCCTTCTGAAGGAAAAACAAAAAACTAAAAAACAACAGAAAACCACACTCATAGGATAGGATCTTAAATAACTGAATTTGGATCTCAACAAAATGTATTCATTTCATTGGAGAGAATCTAACAGTTGTTTTAAAAAACAAGTTGTTCCTCTGTATGTCACTGAAGTTTTAAAAAATAAACCAAAACCCCCACATCCTAAATTGTCTTGCAGGAAGTATTCTATATGGTCACAGAATTAAGATGTTTAAAAAAAAAAAAGTCTGTCCTACATAACACAAAATGTTCCAAATCAGGTAAGTTCCTTCTCTGAATCAGCTTCTCCTACTGAATGAAGGCCACTGTGAAAGGACTCTGGTGTTGCCCAAGAGAGCTGGGCACAGACTAATTTCCATGAAACAGCCCTCAAGCGCTTCCCTGTGTCCTGCAGGAAGAGCACCATCCACCAGCCCCTCCAGAGGCAGGGCTGCAGTCCAGTCCTAACCACTTTTTAACTATGCAGAGTTTGGGCCACAGTGACAAGGTCTTACCTGGGCTGAAATGAGCTGCAAGTTAATCTGAATTTTTAATATGAGAGAAAATACTTACGGAAGTCAATGAACACCACAGTTCTGGTCTATTTCATATACCATGTTTTTTATATCAATATTTTAATTGCTACATTAAGAACAGGGTTAATTTAAGACAGCACCATATTGTCATGACTTTCATTAACCTCCAACTAGGCAGTTGTTCCTGCATCAGTTTTATCAAAAGCTAAGTACAAAGAGCTGTCTTCTGGAATGATAGAAGTTCTTTCCCTTAGCCACTACTTTTTAAGTCATACACTAGATCAACAGTTCTTCACTTCAGGCTGCTAACTGGTCACCAGGGATTTGGTGAACAGCCATTCTACCAATATATTTTATTGCTCAGAACTGTGTACTTAGCAAGGCTGTGGCTCCTGTGAACTTGCCATGGTGACCAACGCAGCTGCAACAGAAAAAGGTTTGAGAACTGCTGCAGGCCAACTCTGGGGCTTAAAAAAACCCTAAGTTTGTCAGCCTCAGATGGTAAGGACCGCTTCACAACATCAAATTTCTTTCTTACTACATCTGAAGAAATATTTACTGTACCTTGAAGTGAACAAGGTGCTTCAAATCATCAAGATAATATTCTTCAATAGCATAAGGTTTGCCTTCCACCTCAAATATATAGGCTGGATTCAGTTTGTTATGAACTGGAATTGCAAAGTACTCAGCAAATTCTTTACAGTTGATGGAAGCAGACATCAATATTACCTGTTAAAGAATTTGCAAAGTAAACAAAAACATCAATTTTAACATGAAATGCTTTTTGTCACTAGAATCTCTACTTCTTTATGCTAAAGCAAAGAAATTTTAGTTACTACATGAACTATCTTAGGCATATTCAAGACAAGCATAAATGATGAAGAGGACCCTATATAGCAGGTGGAAAAAGATAAACATCAGTAAGGGAATGATTCAAGTTAGATGCATTGGACAGACAACATGAGCAATCTCTTCATGCAGTAAGAGTTCAGTCTACAAGCTTTAACACTGTTCTTTAGCACTTCTGATGACTGACAAGATTCCTGGGCCATATTCATCCAGTTGCAGAGCAGAAATCACATTTGCTACCCGATGAACTATTTTGCTAAGTTATTAAAAAAAAGAAATCACATTTGCTACCCGATGAACTCTTTTGCTAACTTATTAAAAAAAAAAACCTCAATTTTACAGTCTGTTTTCCCCCTGCTTTAGACAGCCCGGTAAATGCAAAATGAAGGAAGAACAAGTAAGGTGGTGGTTACAGTGGTTTCCCCTCTGACTTCCTCCATTTAGAAAGTGGTCCCATTATTCAGCATAGCCAGCTGGAGTAAGCACAAAAAGTATCAAGATCCAAAGAATTGCAATGAACTGTGCAGCATCCAGCTTCTCTCTCAAGTCTCAGATTCAGCACATCACTGTACACAGAAATATGGTCAGTCCTTTCCTGCTTTCCCCGAGATTTCCCATAATACAGAAAAAATATAAACAAGAAAAACCACCAGCACCCAGAACAAAAATGCAATGATGTATGAGCATCTCCCTCATTGAGCGATTGGCAGGCGAGCTAATGAAGTAGACACTTTACTTGGCACATGTTCTCTGATATAGGGAAAACATGGAAAGAGCAGATTGAGTCATGAAGACAATTATCATAATCCTGGAAAAAAATGGAAAAATCTGAAAGGATGTAATTCAGCAAATAGAGATTAAAGCTGTTCTACTACAGCATAATTGCCTGCTAGGTCAGGGAAAAGTGGCTTACCTATGCTGGGAAAATAGGCTAGATGTAACCTTGCCTGAAGGTTACTGGAACAAAATCCAACCTCGATTCTTCAAAAATGCAGTTACTGGCAGAGAAGATTAATGTCTTCCTCTGTTTAGCCTTTATAATTTGTACGCACACAGTAGTCTGCATAGGTGTCTCTCAAACCGAAAGGCAAATAATGGGTTCTCAAATGAACATTGCTTGATAAACCTTAAAATTAAACCAAGAGCTTGATACTCTCAGAATGAAGGTTTAATAAGCTTATAACATCAGTAGGGCAGATAAACCTGTTCCATGTTCTAGCCAAGTTGCTAAGTTGCTGGACATCTGCTTCATCTCAGACTGTCTGATTACCCTCTCCTTTCATATGTTTAGGTCCTACTTTCCTACCTACAACGCTGTTACTGTCACTGCTGGAGATTGCACTGTTTGATCTGACATAATAGAGCCATTCTTACACCCTTAGGTTTTCTTGCAATAACCCCTTTCAAGGAAGGCTAACCTCTGAAGAGCCCAATCAATATGTGCCCTGGGATCTACACACAGTAATCTGCTCCAGCCATCGTGCACAATTCAGGCTAGTTGGTAGCTGAACTACAATAGTCAGATGCATACTTTGTATGTCAACCACAGATCACTGCTGATAGGAAAAAACCCACCAGAAAGATATCTGAAAGAAAAAGTCTGAAAGATATCTGAATTATGTAATGTGCAGCTTAGGAAACAAGCACCCCTGTGTGCATTTCACACTACCTTGAGTCATAAATACCCTTTTCCCCCTGCTTAAAAAGGGCCCTCCAAGCACACTTTTGTTTTAGAAGGCACTGTGGGGGCTGGGGTGGGGTACAGGAGGGAGCCTCCATTCTGTCAAACAAACTTGCCATACAATCAAAGATCCCTTCTGTATCAGTTTTCCAAAAGGGACTTCCAGAAAAAAAGGAAACAGCCTAGAACATCCTGGGCTTATTGTACAGACTCAAAAAGGACATACATGTTCCATTCTGCTAAACCCCAGCAATTAAGATGAATTGTTAACATAAACTTCAGCTTAAAAAAATTCAAGGGGAAAGAAAAAGCAAGAAAACCACCCACAGTAGATTGTCTCAGACTCATGCCACATGAAACCATCATCTGAAGACACAATCGCAGAGGAGGATGCAAAGGAAAAAATGTCTTTTGAGGACAATTTTAAAATATTTAATCTGAATTGTGGAAAAAAAAAAGACCTTTCAGAAACCTTTAAGAGAAATGGTTTCTCATAGAAAAGATGACAGAAGATGAAAGAACTCCAGCTGTTGACAAACAAATGGCATCCAGAAAACCTTTTATGAACTAAGATGAAATTATTTGGCCGTCTTGGTAGACAGAACCAAGCGCAAAGAAAGGCTGAAGAACAGCTTCATACTGTGGCCTCTGAATTTAAAGGCAAAAAGTGAGTTTTCTTACTGGCAATACAAGGGATAAAAGTTGATAAATACAAGAGATAAGAGCAATGTGAAGTGACAGACTTCTGAGAAGTGGATGGGTGCTTTCAGTGAGAAGAGGGAAGCTCATGGTTGGAAGAGCTAGGGACAAGTTATCCGAGTTCAAACCAGTATTTGTAGATCGTGCAGAAGGATTTAGCTTCCTTTGCAAGAGCAACAAAAGAGCCAACACAGATTCAGGTTGTGCCCATGTTAAAAGCAACAATTCGCATTAACTGAACAACTGACTAATGCACTTAAGGGACTCCTTCAACCTCATGAAATTGCTGCATTCACTATCTGCACTAGCTCTTAGAAACATTGTGTGTTTTAAATAGGACAGCATTATTGAAAAATAGCAGAAAATACAAATACTACATCATAATTCATTGGCAAAACAGGTACTACGATAAGGCTGAAATTTTTTCTCTCCATGTCAGGGAATTTGCTTATATTATACATAAGCAGAGCGTGCAAAGCTTTAGCACTTTGCTGACCTCAATATCCAATATTTAATTCTAGTCACATATTCATCTTGCATTTCTAGCCTTAAGCAGACTTGAGGAACTGATGCATTTTAATATGAGGAAAGAAAAGTCTCAAGCACATTGTAGTGGCCAGAAAATAATCCCCTTAGCTGACTTGCTTATACAAAGTGGTGAACTAGATAATATTTTACCTTAAAGTGTGTAATTATTTTTGATTAAGTTCTTTAAAAGTACACCCTTCATAGACCAGAAACATGTAAAAATTTATTCTTCCAAGGAACAGAACATACTTTGAACCTACCTTTACAAATCGTGAATTTGTACGCAGTAGTTTACGGATTACCAGGAGCAAGAAATCCATTTCTTTTGTACGCTCATGCACCTGAAAGACATTATTCACAATTTAACAAAACAGTAAAAATATGAACTTAGGAAAACTAAGATCTTCCTTTGCTGCTCAGTTTCACATCAAATAGATGCTTCTCTAGCCTGGAACAACCACAGATTTTCATAGCAGAAAGCACATTTAAGACTACGAAATTTGTTTTAAAAACCCAAGCACAACAGGGTGGATGACTATGGCACCTTTCATAAAAAAATACAACATTTAAAGTCATGAGCATCATAGAACAAAGACTAAAAAATCATTTAAAAAAAATCATGAGCTCTAGCTACTAAGTTCCACTGGATCTGAGACTAACAACTAAAGCAAAACTGAGTATGGTCAATGACAGCAGTGGGGTTCATGCTCCAGGCAGGGACTGTATCTGTGTACTATTTTGTTGAACAAATTCAATAGGCTCCTCTTGCTCCTAATGGCTTCTAGACATCACCAAAACACGACTGCTTTCTAACATGTTCTATTCCATCTAATTCTTTATACATCCTAACACTTGATTTTTAGGCAATGATGTTACAGTTAAGTTTTTCAATATCTTTCAATATTATCAATGACTATCTCTTTCTTGAATTATTAGTTTATACGTAATTAAGTGCTGCAGCTTTCCACAAAGCTCAGCCTTCAAGAGAATTCTAGGTCTGCATTCATTCCTCTAAATTCATCAGCATATTTTAATTTAATGTAAAGATGTATGTATATTCAACACTGTCTTATTATAAAAAAAGATTTAGCTAAGGCATTTTTCAGACTGACTGCAAGGTTTTGCTTTGAGAAATTGTGATTTTCAGCTCCAGCACTTGCTTATATTCCAAGAAGCCTGTGGATAGTCTGGCCATAATGAGACCTAAAAATTAAGGATCAAGAAGCAAGGAACATGTGGTTGCTAAAATGACCAAGCCTGACTCAAGACCTCTCTGTGAGAAAGAATGAGGTAAAAAGATGGGGTGAGTGCACATGGGCCAGGAGGGACTGGAAGCCTGGCAAGGGCCTTGAGGAACAGGTACAGTCTGGAGAGCTAAGCGCTGACCAAAACAGTGGTACAGGAAAGGGGAAAAAAAAAAAAAAAAAAAAAAAAAAAAAAAAAAAAAAAAAAAAAATCAGGATGTGGATTCAGAAACCATTTCAAGGCACCCATCTCAAAAATCCCCAAACCAACTCAATTCTAAATGTGCTAGAACAACAAAACAACCCTATACACACAACACCCAAAACTGAATAACTAACACTAGTCTATTTTTAGAACTGTTAACCATGACCACAATTCATCTTTACTCACCTGTCAAGGTAAGTATTTTTTTTTTTTCCCTAATTTTACAAAAGAGACAAAGAAAAATTTTTTCTGAATATAAAAAAAAAAAAGAAATGTCTTCCACTTACTTCATCAATGAAAATATGAGTGAACTCAGTCAGACTTTTAGCACAAACTAGTTTCTGAAGAAGAACTCCTGTGGTCATGTATGTCAGCCTTGTGTCCTTTGTGGTAACTTTCTCTAAACTAACCTAATATGAAATGAGAAAATACCATGAGACATTTCAAAATTAGACATACATATTTAATATGTTTCCATAAATATGCATGTGAAAAACTAAACTGAAATATAATGTAAACTCATCACAATAATTCACTCCAACTTGTGAAAGCCTCTAAACAAATATGCTTTTAAATCACACATCAGGTTTAAAGCCCAGAACCAGTTAACTCGGGTATAGATAATTTTCCTTAATGAAAGTCAGAGACAAAACTATAAGGTTATGCAAAATATCTGATTTCAGTTGCTCTTACTATGGGTGCTAGCCTGAAAAGAAATCTCCAAAGGTATACAGATGGGTCTTTCTACTCAAATTCAGAGCAAGACTTGGCAAAACTTGGCCAAAATTTAATTTGCTCACAGGACAGGAGAAAAGCAGAAGGGGAATGAGACATCATCAATCCATTTATTCACAAGATGAAAATTGAAGGCTAACAACATTGGCTTTGTCAAGGCTTGAGATAATGTTAAATTATAATTTTCATATAATTATCTGGCATGTTGACCTCCAAAAAACACCTCCTCAAGAAATGATCAAGCAGAGAGAGTATTTTTCTACATCTTCACACCTACTTGTAGAAGAAAATAACCTTGGATTTGCAAAAAATGAAATATATCAATTCATATTGTGAAAATCTGCTGTAGCTCTATTAGAAGAAACTGCTAAGATTTCAGACATGAACAATATTCAATAGGTGACAATAAAGATTACTATTGTTGGGGGGGGGGGAAATGAAGCCAAATAAATAAGTATTAGTAAAACTTGCCAAGCAGAATTCAGCAATTCAAACCTATTATTTAAATGTCAACTGTGGTATCTCTGAAGCATCTTCGCTAGTGCTGTTACTGTCAAACTACCACTAGACACAACGATCACAGCAGTTTACTGCCGTCACTGACAAAGCAGATGAAAGCACCAATATTTCTGGTAACAAATTTATGAATGGAAGGATGGAGCAGCCATGTTTGACACAGTAAAGGAAGGAGGCACATTTGAAAGAAAATTTGGTCTGAGCTTTTGACATGTCAAGTAGCAGCTATGGCAAGACGTTCATGGCTAGAACCAGCAATACCTACGAGCAACTTTGACAATGCTGACAGGTAAAGTAAAGCAAATCCAACAGGCTAAGTGAAGAGCTGGAGAGAGAACTGTTTTTCATTCTTTTGAAACATCACTGAACAGTAACACATGTCCAAGGATGAGAATACAGCTAATTACTCACTCCTGTTAGAATGTAGGTGTTTTTCCAGGTGTTCAGTTTTAAAGACTTAAACATTTGGTTATGAGCATTTAACAGCAGACAGTTTAAAAACACACACACTTATTTTGCCTTATTTTAAAATACATTTTGAAATCTTATACCTGGTATCCTACAAATCCACCTAATGTCCAGGATCGCTCCTTGCTAATCCATCTGGCAATGCTGGTGGCACCAATTTTCCGAGGCTGAGTGACAGCAATATTGCAGTAGGTAGATTGTTGAGTGCAGTAATCCAAAATGTACTGCGGAATTTGCGTGCTCTTACCACTGCCAGTTGCTCCACGTACAATCACAACTGAGTTGCTTTCTATCAGAGAAACTATCTGAAATGATATTTTTCAAGAAAATTTTAATTCTACAAAACAATCCAAAACATTTTTCAAATACAAATTAGAAATATCAATAGTATACATTTCAAATCTCTGTAAAACCTCTGAGTAATCTTTCCATCATGTCTTAAGCATCTTTAGGTAATTCTACTACATTCATAAAATGCATTAGAAGTTCACAGAAAATGGCACGTGCTCACTTACAAAAAATAAAAAAGTATAAAACACAAACATCTACAAACAAAGTAGAAGAGTAATTTTTTTTTGAGGAAAAAAAAAGTCATATACAACAAAGCATTTCAAACAGGAATTAAAAAGCAACCGATATTTCATTCTGAAATAAAGCAAAAGTAGGATTTTCAGTTTTATTTCGTAATGAACAGAAGTTGACAGTGAAGCTACCTCTTCCTTGTGTTTGGCTATGGGCATATCAGGATATTTATAGTCAGTAACTGGTATAGGAGTCCAATCACTTGATTGACGTTGAGGCAAGGAATTATCTAGGCAAAAAAATAATCAAGAGCAAGTTATTACAATACAGAAAGAGAAACATGAGCAGGAGAATATAACCTAACTGTTACCAAATTTAAATCACAGACTCTTGGATATTCATCGAGTTAACACCCTCTCATATTAATACGCTGAAGAGAATTTCTGTTTATGCAACTGGTATTTTACTAGCAGCAGCTCTGAAACGCATTGCTATCATGTATCAACCACTGTCAACCATACATGATTCTATAACCTTGTATGCTTTCAATGAAAAATTTAACATTTGGCACAACTTACACGACAACTATCAGAACAGAACTTCTTCGAAGAGACTGAAAAGATAAACCTGACTTATGTGCCAAAGTGTTTCTCTTAGAGCCTATTGGACACACAGTACAAAATAATCCATAACCTGGTAGAAAGATATTTATTCTTCTAGTAATTTCAACAAGCCTGTTAAGTATCTTGATGCTCTTTCAATCTCATGCTCCTGCCAGGAAACTGCAGGATTTAGTCACAGTTAACACAGGGATACAGACGACAAAATGACATTGCAGTGCCATGACTTTCTGCTCCCAAGTCGGTAAGTTCAAGTGTGAAAAATAAAGCAACTGATGAGGAAGAAGCAGCTGAATGTGTGGGGGAAATTGATAGAAACAATTTTGCAAGTTAAATAATTTGGCTTAAAAAAAAAAAAAAAAAAAAAAAAACCCCACACACAAAAAAACAAGAAGCCACTATTGAAATCAACAGAGTTTTCACTTCAAGTGGGTTTCACCACATGCAATGGTGAAATTCATTCACTGAGCTGCATACACATAATAAAACCTTGACATTCACTTAAGTCATTTCTTTTTAATCAATTTATCCAGAAGAAGGAAAAAATATTTACTCACTAAAAAGAATACCAATATTTACTGCAAAATAAAAGCCACAGCCTAATACCTGCCCCTCTGTTACAAGTTCCCTTCTGAGAACAGATTACTAAAATCACCACAGAGCAGCAAAGCAGAAACAGTCTTGTCTCTGTACAGTAAAAAAACATGCAGCAAACCCCCAAATTATGAGTGCCAAAGAATAAGACCAATTATTCCCATATTAGAACAAGACAAATCCTGAAAGCTGCAGAATTGCATTAAGACACTTCTATAAAGCTCTAAAAACTGTGGGTTTCCTGCTACCAGTAATCTCCAATGAGAAAGGTTCTCAGGCCTGGATTCTACGTGGTTTAGAGAACAATAGGGAAAGGAGATTGTTGTATCCAGCTTTATTTAGCACTAACACACACGTAAGAAAACTTAACATGGCCATCCTCAGAAAATATTAACAGTGTCCTCTTTAAAAGACTTCTGCTCAAGCTTCTAAAAATATTCCCTGGAAAAATTCATATATAGCATTCTGTCACAGCAACAACGGATGTCACGGTACAAAGGATGACTGGCTTCCCTCTGGCACAAAGATGTCACTACCGAGACATCACAATTTGACCAGTGCTGGAAAAAGTCTTAAGCTGTTAGGGAAAAGCTCCTGGTAACAGCATATTCTTGTTCCCATATTCAGCCTTCCCATCTCTACCAGGTCTTCCATGCAAAAGATATATGCAGTAGGGTAAAACAAAAAATTATAATTTTGAAAACAGAATTAAGAAGTATATAAAAACACCATAGTAGTCTTACAGTAGTGCTCAAAAGAGAGAGAAGGCAAAACAGAACCAGAAAAAATGAATTTTTCCTTGGTCAATTTTTCATTTATTATGTAAGTTATGTAAAGGTATTTGACTGCCACAACTAAAAGACTATTACTCATGAAAGGAATAATTGGTATGTCAGAAAATTATTCCAGTTAATTATTGTATCCCACAGAATAGATGATATAATCTTTCTGGTACCCGTTTCCCGAACTAAATTTGAAAGGTCCTTCAACATGAGGTTAGATTTTGAGTTCACGAGTTCTGGGAGAAGAAATTACACAGCTGGAGCTTAGACTGATACTAATCAAATTAAAAATGGGACATAGCCAGTACTTTATATTTTTAAGTCAGACAAAGGAGTAACTCTGTCAAAAGCAGTCGGCTCCTACACTAGGCCACACAGCTTAGGAAGGGCTCTGAAGCAAAGCCACAGCCATAAAGCCAATTAGACAGTGCAAAGTTGCTATCTGACAGCCACACAGAGCGTCAGGGAGGAGAGCCTAACTCACAGCCTAAGTCTGGCCACACGGATTATTCTTAATCATTGAAAACCAGCTTGCAAATTTCTGTGTCTAGAATATCAACAAATTTCTAACAAGTCCCTAGAATTCCCAACAAATTTCTCCAAATAATTAGTTTTTCTGGAGGGATTTCCATCTTCTACTCCACGCAATTAAAAAAAAAAAAAAAAAAAAAAAAAACACACACACACACACACAGGGTCTGTGCTAAGATTAATCATCTTCTCAGGCTCTGTTCGGACCTCAAAGCATTTAAGGAACTCCTTCACTTAAAAAAAAAGATAAGTTATCTATATTTCAGAATCTTAATCAAATGTGTTTTGAAGAAAAAATAAAACACCACACATACCAAAAAACAAAACCAAAGACAAGAACGAAAACTAACATTCCCACCTCCCTGCCGGAGAAAAGCACACCCAGAAGGGAGTTAAGTATTCGTGTCTGCCCTTGGAATATAAAAGCATATGTCCCTTTAAAGAAATTGCAAAGCAGTAAATTAAAACTCAATGGAACTTCATAATACACAATCTTAAACGCATAAAACACCCCGGTTTGAATAGTACTGCAAGATTTAAATTAGGCTGACCATTTATAAAGAAGTTTTAATTTACAGTTAGCACAGGAATATCAAAAGAAATAACTGTAGGGATGCTGACTCAACTTTAGGGCAAACTAGCTCTCATATCCTTGCTGTACAGCTTATAACTTGACTACATTTGTCTACACAACTTGAAAGAGTATGGGCTGGTCTAAATAAACCTCTGGGCTGATCATTTATGACATTTTTGTTTTCCTAAATAGAGCATAAGACTTCCAAAGAGATTTAGCTGATAGCTCCCCATTGGTACTGGAGCTCTTAAGATCTGCATGATTAACATTAATAATAGTCTTGATTATAAACATATGTGTTATTAATAAGGCTGAAACTAACAATTAGTTTTATTAATAATATTACCACTCTCACGTTCACTTACTGAGCTTCTTTGTCATACTATCTTATAACATAGAACCTAGCTATAAATTGAAGTTGACAGCAATACAAACTGGCACTTCCTACAGACTTTGTGGTATTCCACATGTAGGTGAGCCCTGGCAGCCCCAGAACACTACAAGGCACCTTCTAGTCCCATCCTTTTTTCAGTCTGCTTTGACTCCCTCATTGGTACCACACGGCTGGCAGCTGAGCAAGGGAGAGACATCAATGCAGCAAAGACCAGCTCATAAGAAACTGAGGTTCCAGATCATGACAAAGACAACAAATAGGAAGAGGGCATAAAAAAAGGCATAGGCAAAAGCATTTAATAAGTAAGTATTATCAGAGCATGTATAGGCTATTATCTTTGGTAATATTTTCAGGTTGCTTGGTAACTAAGTGCTATTTAAGTATGTCACAAGTGGAAGAAAAGTATGAATATTCAAAGTATGAAGGGATAAACTTTTAGGGCAAAGAAACATATTTAGAAAATAAACCTACAAGTATGAATATGTACATATTATTAGTTTTTTTTTTAAACAGAAACATTGCAAGTGCCAGTTCTATCCAAAATAAAGTATTTCACTACAGTTGCTAACATAAGTTGATAGCAGACCTTTGCCAAAGGTCTTATTTAAGATCCTCTCTGATTTACTACCTGGGGAAAAAAGAAAAAAAAGAGAACAAAAGGAGTATATGGTACTTCTATCAGACAGGTTGCTGCATAGCCTGCAGAATTACCTAAGCTTGGTTTCCTACCAGCTAGTCCTGTAATAGTTCAGCTACACCAGGCTGCACTTCTAATCTCTTTATCCCCCCTTTTCCCCTTCCAGTGCTCCATTGCCACAGAAACATTGCAAGTGCCAGTTCTATCCAAAATAAAGTATTTCACTACAGTTGCTAACATAAGTTGATAGCAGACCTTTGCCAAAGGTCTTATTTAAGATCCTCTCTGATTTACTACCTGGGGAAAAAAGAAAAAAAGAGAACAAAAGGAGTACATGGTACTTCTATCAGACAGGTTGCTGCATAGCCTGCAGAATTACCTAAGCTTGGTTTCCTACCAGCTAGTCCTGTAATAGTTCAGCTACACCAGGCTGCACTTCTAATCTCTTTATCCCCCCTTTTCCCCTTCCAGTGCTCCATTGCCAACAAGTTTTACATGAGTGTTTTGGGGTCAGTTTAGACAGTCCAGGACGGATGGTCAAATGCCCTGCAGTTGCCAGAAGGCAACTATGGCAGGCTAATGGCAAGCCACACAAAGGGCCTCAGCACCTGAGTACTAGAGGTCATATAACTTGCAGAGGCATTTAAGGACACTTAAGGACTTATTTTATGGAAAAATATCTAGATTTGTCAAATTTGGGGAGGGAGAGAAATCAGAAATTACTACTGAGAATAACAGTGCAGAAGAGAAGACAAATACATAAGTGTTCTTTCCTTGAGAAATCAGCTACATTAATAAATTTGTAAATTAAGTAGCACAGTAACAGAATTTGAAGCTAAGCTGTCCTGACAACCAGGGCAGCTTCGTGCTGCTTTTACCAGCACTCCTATGAAAGAGGTGCAATCAAATTTCTTCCAAAGGCATTTCAGAGTGACACTCAAAAACACACAGAGGTAACATGGATTAGAAAATGGGAAGATAGAACAGAAAGAAAGATATATTCAATCCATGGTAAAGTGTATTTTGATGATCATTGCAAAATCAATTCTATACATTTATGAGGCATCTTTTACTTACAAATATATTTCAATCATATATTTGCATTTGCAGTAACACAAATCAGATGTATGCACACGTATCAAGTACACCAGCGTGACACACTGTGGTATACAGAAAATAAGGGGTTTACTGTATAATACCAAGCCTTGAAAAGGAACAAATGCCCAGACAGCATGAGACAAACCAAAACAATGCAGATCAGTTTCATAGTTTGAGAGCAGGAGATGGAAGAAGAGAGGTATATGAGTTTGTAATGGGAGCCAAATCTGTATTTACCTGGTTTTGAGGCAAAATGATCATTGTCAATAATGTCTGATTCTTGTTCTTCCAGAGGTCTGCATTTTTCAACATATTCACTTCCAAAAGTCTCTTTGACAGGGAGCCTGGGGAGCACAAAACAATTTGATAAATATTTCCTAATGTAAGAGTCATGGATATTTCTGGGAAAAGAATATTGTTCAGGAAGTTTCAGGGCCTCCATACGAAGCAGAATTTACTTCAATGAACAAACCTTAGAAATTATTTCTGGCACACCTGTAACACACATGCAACTCTCGCATGATTCCCAGGGACAGGAGAGGCAGACGGGAGCAATTCCCATCACTTCACTGCTCAAGCAAAGAGCTTTTGTCTTTGAGGCAAGAAATGACGGTGGATGATCAGGGAACAAATTAACAGAAAACCCTAGATCACATATTTAACGGAAATGCAGAGTTATACCATTACACATAATACAAAGAGACTTTCCATGACATAACAGGATAAGATAGAATAATACATTATCCTCTACGTAAACAACGTGAACTAATCTGCCTGGGTTTTACTAGCAAGCCAAGCAGTACACACCCAATAACTGTATAATTAATAAATCATAGATGAACTTAAATGCTTGGATAGCATGTACACACCAAAAAACTTCCTCCTTTTCAAACAAAATATAAACTAAAAAGTCAAAACTATGCACTTTTGAGCACAAGCTTGCATAAGGACCAGAGCTATGTAGTACAGAGCAAACCTCTTTCTCACCAGCTCAGTCTTTGAGACATCAAAGGACACTGCTGCAGAAGTGTCTAACACAAATAATAAGCAAAATTTCAGCTTAATTGCTCATGGGGACAAGCAATAGCACACTGGTTTATAACATGGCACCATGTCCTAGGCTACTTCACAGTATCACGATGCCACAGAGCATGGCCATTTTCCCCAACAAGACAAACCTGGAGCAGCACAGCTCTGCTGCAAACTATTCATTCAGATGCATCATTATTTCCTCCTACAGGAAATATTAAGTATTTACTACCATCCTGAATGGATGTAGTATTTCTTCAGAGTGAGAGACACAATACAGACAAATTCACAATGGCTTCTATTTTAACAGTATTTAACAATATAGGTGTAGTGCTGGGACATTTTTTCCCTGTATCCTGAATATTTCCTAATGCAGAGCTCAATGTGATTCTATACAGCTGCATATCCACCAAGTGATTGTCAGCTGCCTACTTTCAGCAAGCAGATCGAAGCCAGTTATCCCTCTAACTGTTCTCAAAAGTGTATTCAGCAGAATTAAATGTAAGAAAAACTTAAAAATACAAAGGTATTAAACCCAAGTATTCAGTAGCTGAAAACCGCAAAATTAAACTCATACACACGTTATCTAGATTTTAGCGATGTAACCAATTATTTTTCATTTCCATAAGACTGTAGCCTCACTAAGTACAGAGAATACACATCTTTTGATAATGAGACCCGATTATGCAGTAAATTCAGCTTGTCCTTCAGTTCCTTTTAAGAACAAAAATAACCATCTGATTAAGCCAATAAATGCTGTCATAGAAAAATGAGCATTACTCATCTGTCAGAGCCCTGAGCAACAGCAAGCAAGTCACTCCAATAAAAATCATCACTGCAGGGCAGGGGTAAGGGTGAGAAAGGGAGGACTGTGCACCCCATTTCAGTATTTAATATCAGCAGCAGTGTTTAAGCTGGAGCCAGTAAAAAATCAGCTTTATAGGATAGAAATATACTCAACTTAATGCTCTTCAGGGTCAGGTATTAAGCATTTTATAGTGGCCTCACAGAAAACACATACCAGCTCTCTACCAATATATTTTACCACTAAAACAAGGACAGCATGACCCCATCAGTGATGGGCGAGAAGATTTTGATATTTTTTGTTATTTTCTTCCCAAATCAGGGGGGTTTGTTTCCATAAAGAAGAATGCAGTACATAAACCTGGGGCTGCACGATGAATAAAGAAAACATTTAATAAGCAGTATTTATTCTTAATCAGTGACTAATATTTTCAGGCTACAGTCCAAAGGAAAACCATATGAAATCAGGAAATGAACAACAAACTTTCATCACATCATTTCTAAATTTGTTCATGTTAAACTTTGTACCTTTATTGTAAATTATTCTATAAGCTTTATCTATATATACAGTTAGGCAAAAGGAGAAGGAAGAAGTATGAGCACCAGAGGGCTTGGTTATAAGTCATTAATACAATACAATCCTTTCAAGTAATCCCTAACAAGCCAGCAGTACAAGGTATCATCCTATACACAAACATTTTTCTAATGAGTCTTCAATTTTTGACAGCAAAGGAATGACAAGACGTTCGAACCCACTGCAGTCTAGGAAAGGACAGTGCTAATGAAGGGACTATTTTGTATTCCCCTTATTGAGCACATGTCATTCCCATAGACCCCCATTATCTCTTCCCCACTATCATTCCCCTTTATTACAGTAAAATACCTGCCTTATCACAATATATATTTCTTAGGCTCTCCACATCTCAGTCTTTTTACTCAGTTATTTTTAATTTCCCTGGATGTGCCCCCCTCTAATTCCAGGTCTGTTCTCTAATTTTCTATTTTACTCAGTCTTTTGAGGCCATATTATAATAAATAACAGTAATTCATTATAATAAATTATAATATGGGAAAAGCTACAACTTTTCAGTGGCATCCACAAACATAATCTGCAAATTTCACCAAATTAGGAGTCAGGAAAAGGTATTCTCTTGACTCAAAATGAATTACTGAAAATTTCAAGTCGTTTCAATTTGAAAAATTATGGAAGATGTGAGATTTGTTTTGTCTTTCACCTTCATTATGAAAAATATGGTCAGACTTTAATCTGAGAGTCTCTGACCAATGATTTTACCCTCATTTTAGCCAGACCCGGGTGGCTGAAGTCAGAACCGTGGTATTGTCACCCTAAAAGCTGAAAAACTGACAGGACCATAAGCCCCCAGGAATGCAACCTGGTAAAGGAAATTAGAGAGCAACCAGTAACATCCGGCTGAACAGGTAACTCCTGATGGCCTTGACGTCTGCAGAGCACAACTCAGGAGCTACCTATAGGAGTTTACACAACTTAAAACTCGTCTATTTTGAAAAATACTTGTAGCAAGTAGCAGACACAGCACCTTTTGCTCAGTATTGCATAGGGCCAAAAAGGCCGCAGGATCACGTGTCCACAGCATGCTTCTCTCGGACAGCAGTAACACTGCTAACATGATTAGATGAGTTAAAAATGATCTTAACCATTTGACTGTGGTTTTTAGTATTTACTTATTTGAGTTTAATAAGAGGAAAAAAAAAAAAACAGTGTCATTACCCAAATTAAATACAACTGTCACTTCAGAGGAATTGCTAGAAGGGAAGAGAGTTTAACACCAGAAACTGCTGACACATGGGATGGTAACTGTTCTGAGGGAGCTTTTCTGGAGAGAAACTCCGTTAGAGAAAGGTCTTCCTTGTCTTGAAGCTATGGAATGACCTCAAATAAGTAAGCACTGCCATCACAAAAAATAAAAATAAAAAAGAATATACTCAGTAAATCTACTATTAATAAAGGTTTTATAAATGCTCAGTTCTCAAATACAGGAACAAGTGCCAAATCTCTACCATAACTGTGGTGGATAAATTATTTGGGTCTTCTCAGTGAGATGCACCACAACTTCAGGGCACACCCTGAATGCAATGCACAGCTCTGGAAGAGATGTTAAAAAACAGAACAACACATCTTTTGAAAAGATGCACTGCAATATGACTCCCTGAAAGAGAACATTGCTTACTCGCAAACCTGGCTGCAGAGAGTCATTCCACAGATATCAAGATGGTTATTAAACCAGAGAGTTTACAGGGGGTTCTTTCATATTGATTTTCAGATAGAGACTTATATTAAGGCTATATAACTTCAAGTACATCTCCTCTTAAAGACAAGAAAAAGGAAAAACCCAAGAGTTTTAGAACAGTAATTAAAAAAGTCACTCCCCACCCAGACACGTATAGGTTTTTTCCTCCTTTGCCATAAACTCTCCATGCACATGGAAGGGAGAGTCAAACCCAAACTGCATCTCTCACTCTGCAGACTGCAGGGACGAAGCTCCGCGCTAAGGCAGAGCTCCTGCCGCACACAGACTGCCCACCGGCTTCGGGACCTTTGCGGAGCAGAAAGAGAAAAATCACCAGAAAAAAAAAAACACTTAGCTTTATAGCATGCAGAACAATATTTTGTTGTACAATTTTAGTACAATATATACAGCTGAATCTTTCATAGCCTCTTTCTGAAACTAAAGGAATGTGACACTTTACATAACTGAACATTTGCCATAACAGTAAATAACCTTCCACTGAAGGACGTACTAAAAATGTCTTCAACTGGCAGCTGGCATTCAATGCTTTTAGAAGATGGCTCTCACCTATGGGTTATCTTCACCAAGTTACCAAATAAGTCTAAGAAATGCATATATAATAACATACCCTTTCCTACTCATCTATATACAACGTGATGCTGTTCTCTGCAATTGTATGACAATTATTTAGCTAGAGAAAACACAAGTAGCATGCTTTAGGAATTATTTGGAAATAAAGTATAATGAACAAGCAAACAGAAAATTAAAGTGTCAGTTGAAAAGTCTTTAAAATATAAACGCGGAGCACTACACCTTGGGGAAAAACCTACCAATTTTCAAACACCGGCACAGGGCAGAGTCAGCTGTGGCTTGGGGGATATTACTTTCAAGGAAGGGTCCTAGTGTGAGCTGAAGTCAAACTGAAATTTCTGTTCCAAATAGCACTGCAAAACCATGAACACCTTTTAGAAAGGATTTTTAACTCCCACAGATCATTCGGTATTAACCAGTGGACATTGACTACATAAAACACTGCTTTACTTCGGAATTCCAGTTTCCACATTAACACAACATAAGCAGCCATCCCTTCCAAAACACCAATTTGTGTTGCCTTTTTGTATAAGCTTCAAATTTGAGGCTATACTCTTTTCCTACAGTGGAAAGTTCAACATCATTCTTAATGTCCAGCCTCAGAAAATATGACAATGTAAGCAAAAATAGGTCCAGCAAAACACAGATACATTTTTTTTTTCATTTCACCCTAATTTGCACACCTTTCAGTATGCATCTCCTTGATTTGCAAAGACATTACAAGGGGTTTATACTGTACAGCACTTTCTGATGCCATCTAATCTGATATGCCAAAAAGAAAGAAGTGATGACATGCTAACTGTGCTGTAAAGGAGGTGGCAAGGAACATTTTAATTTCATCTGAAAATCTGTCAAGACAGTTTTGTCATCATAAACCCAGTTCCCTTCCTTTTTCATAGTACCATATACAATGCAATGTGAAAACCTTCCAGCTGAAGAGGATTAATACTGACACTTGAATTTTTCCAATGTATAAGTAATATTGGCTTTAGTAGCAGCCTTACACGTCATCTTTTATGTTGGATGACACCTAGAACCGATTTACAGAACCCTTCTTCTCCCAACAGCTCAGAAGAGCTGTGGAGGCAAAAGAGTAGGAAAGAGAAACTTACGGGAGCACAGCGAGTGATTAGCAGCAAGAAGCCCGGGATAGGAGGCACATTACACACCATGCCCACTGCTTAGATTAATAAGAAGAGACCAGATAACTGGAACGGAAAATGGCTGCTCGGGCGACCTTTAGCACGCACGGTGCCACCCCGGAAAGCGGATCCTAGAGGTGGATATGCTCAAAATATTCATCAAGGAAATTTTTTTTGGCAGGCAGTTGACTTAAAATCTCCTGGTAAGACTTAAAATTCTGTTGTTTTCTCAGATTGTGTGGGTCTTTTGTTTTTTTATTGTTTAAATATCATTTTGACCTGAATTTGTGTTTCCTAATATTCTGTTGCTTTAATTAGATTAATGACTCTTTTGTGGTACCCTGTAGGTGTTGCAGATGGGCTGCTTTAAACACATTTGAAATGTTAATTAAAAATGCTAACAGCTATGCTCTGTAATGAAAAGCATAGTACCATGAGATTGATGAAATTCATCTGGAAAAAGTATTCAACGTAGCAAAATAATCCTGAGCAATTGTCAAATAGCTCTTTCCCATAAAGACTTGATTAACACAGGCTTTAGGTGATCTTTTACTGGAGAAAGACTATTCTTAGCTGTTTAAAACAGTAGAACGGCCTGATTCCCCCCTCTAATGGAAGAAGTCTTCCAGCATCTGAATGGCCTGGAAGTTTAGTGAGATAAAAGCAACGTAGTTATTTTTAGCACTCTACAGGCATAAAAATACAGCTCTGAACTGTGACCTACAGCTATGCACAGCCAAGCCAAGCATCACATCATGCGACAGCCTTAACCTTAGCTAGCAGCACATCCCTACTTGCTTCAGACTATCGTTTCACTACCAACAATACCTTGGGATGGATTAAGCAACAAGCCCCTGAAATTGTTGCCATCTTTTTTCAAATTGCTGCCAGCGGCGAAGCTCATTTGAGAGGTAGGAGACCTTAATGGACTTCGTAGAAAGTATTGGAGAGACCATGTTAGGTTAAATGGATTGCTGCTTCTCTCTGCTAAACAAAATGAAAAAGAACTTTAAAAGTAGAAAAACGTAAGCTGTCATATTCAGTACAGAAAGTCATTTTTCACAAGAATCGTTTGAATAAATGGGAAAACTTCTTTTTTCTTTCAACAGTAGCAACAACCTGGAAACAGGATATGCCAGAATAAGAGGTCTTCAAGCAAACGCACTCGAAACACTGTTCACACACACCTGCAAAGGTAATTTATGTTATTTATTCCAATTAGCATGCTGCATCTGCGTGATTTGTAGCTAACGGCAATGTAAAAGCCTAGTCCAGCTTTTGTTGTTTGTTTCCAAAGGATAAATAAATTTTTCTTTACTTAAAATAAGATGATACAAAAGTTTTAAAGAACTGAACGTGGAACTCCACTACTTATCTTTATTTAGTAATTGCTAAAATAAAAGAATTATTCCAAATCATTTATTTTTAAACACTGTATATTTTATCAAGATTACAAAATATTTTTGAGAGGATGTACTTTTAAACATTTGTCTACTCTGGTCTATTTAACCAAGTCGATAGTTGTAGAAGTTAAGTATTTTATGACTGTTTGCACACGTTATCAAGTCCAAGACTTGTCAGGTTTAATGATGCCTTGGTGACAAACTGTCTGTTTTTCTCCAAAGCTTAAAAATGCCACTTTTCGGCTGGATGAAATGGCCAAAAAATGATTCCTACAAATCCACGCCATATCCAGGATCAGAAGTGGTTACAAAAACCCTGCTGAGGGAATTGAGGTGGCACCTGAAAGAGCGTGAGAGATTAGTGCAAGAGATCGAAAGCGAACAGAAAGTCCCCAAGGCTGGTGTGGATTACAACTGGCTCAAGAGCTACCAAAATCCACAAGCCACAATTCCAGCCACGGAGCAGCGGCAGCTCGAAGCCCTTTGCTCACAAATCCAACCCTGCCAGACTGGGACTGTTCTCAGCAGGTAATAATCTTGTATTCCTGTTGCTGAGTACTGTATCATAAGAGAGATATTCTTTCATATTTAGTTCAAACTTGTATTTGGCTCTGATCTTTCCTCCAAAGTGTGGCCAGCAACTTGCATGTGTTTTTATAAGCATTTTGTCATACACCAAGAAAGTTTTTGTAAGCGTTTTCTTGGTCCAATCTCAAGCAAAGCAAGTCTCACATGCTTAAACATGTTGTCTCTTACTACTTCGCTTTTCTTCCTTTGCAATTTATCCCTAGTACTTATTGAACAATTAACTTAATAACCAAAACTCAAATTAAGGCATTAATACAACGCATTGTTTTATGCGGAAACATGGTCTCACTAACAACAAATCCTGAAAATTTATAAAACAAGCAAAATAACTACTAAAAAGAAGAGGTTGTCATTTTCAAAATAAATAATAAAAATTCATCTTACAAAGAAAAATTCTCCAGTGCCTGTATTTTAAATACATTTTCTAGGGGCACATAGAAAAAATGAAAAAGCCTATGTGCCTTTTAAAGCCCAGAATGTACCTAAGGGCAAAGTCAGTTTAAATCAAGTTACCCAGATGGCAGAGGAGAGAGGGGAGGGAAGAAGGGGGAGAGGGAGGAATAAAATAAAAAAAAATAAAGCACAAGGCAATGCACCCAATAACAACAGCTTCCCCACGTCCCAATTGCTGGAGCACGTCCAGCGCCTCATCAGGACTCTTTTCTGGGGACACGGGGGAAGTGTGGCAGCAAGGACATCAGTGAGACCAAAGTGCTGTCACTGCCTCCTCCCTTGCCTCCCCCGTGAGCTGAGTGAGGAATAACACGTAGAAGAGCTTTCAGCAGCGACAATTAGGTTTCAATTTTTGTTCGCTTCCAGATTTCGTGAGGTTCTGGCGGAAAACAACGTTCTACCTTGGGAAATAGTCTACATATTCAAGCAAGTCTTAAAAGATTTTCTTACTGCCATCGAGAGGGAGAACCACCAAGAGCAAGCGGCAGACGCGTGGAATACAAACTGCCCCGAGCACTTCGGCCCACGCGGAGACGCTTCTCACCAATCGGACAAAGACGAAATCCCCACGGTGTCCAGTTATGTCGACAAGAACACGCAGAGCCTGTTTCCCACCTTCTCCCACAGGATCTGGAATCTGCCGTATTACTACCCATCAAGCTAAGTTGGTTTGGGTTCCTTCCACAAAGCTATTTCCATTCCCTTGGTGTGCTCGCTGCCCATAAGCACGACAACCGTGACACGCTCCCGCCTTCACTCCAAGTTTGGACATTAACATCCTTGATATTAGCCGGTATGCATTCCACAAGATTTAAATAGGAATATTCCTCCTTTTCTTATCATTATTGCTCCTTAAAGATGTTATGTTTAAGCATATATTTTAACAACAACAACAAAGTACTGTAGGCATTTCTGGGGAAAACAACAGCAAAAAACACACTGGAGCATCATTTTTCAGCCACAAGTCTGTCTATATGGCTAAAAAATAAAAATGCTCATGTATGTATGTGTGCATACATATATGTGTACATATACACACACAGAGCATGTATTTAAACAAGCAGACTGCTGTCTATACCTTGAAATTAAGATCTTTTTGCAAAGTGTTAGATAAGAACTTTTGCTTAGTATTTGTCAACAGGTTTTTTTTTTAGGTTCTAAGGGAACTTTATACTGTGTAAGATAAATGCTTTAAAGTATCAATGATACCAAATAAGCTGATAAATATATTTTGAACTGTTGTTTCTCAACTCTAAGAATAAATTCTAAAATCAGAATTATGTCAGAAGCTATAACATACTGCATGTACCATTCCTATAGTTTTCAGAATTGTTCTCTACATGCTTTAACTACATTTAATAACTAATTCTCTATCCTTGAAGAAACTCCATAAATATTTATATTTCAAAATACAAGCAGTCGTATTTCTTCATTTGATTTATGGGAAGTTACCCTGAAACCCAGACTCCACACTCAACTTCAGCATTTTGACCGAATCAGACACTACCCCTAGTAGCAAGTGAATCAAAAGATCATTCGAGAAGCCAAGCCCTGATCATTTGAAATTCGGGGATATAAACAAAATGTTATGTTTTTCAGTTGCAATTTACAATCACTGAGAGTTTAAAATTAAGCAGGTTGTACAAGACTGGCTGGATAGGTAGCACCTACGGACACAGCAGATCAGAGAAAAAAATATATATATATGTGTATATATATATATTAACCCACGTACTACAGGCCACCTCACAAAATTTCCAAGTAGGCTCCTATCACCACAGGGAGCAAATTTTTGCATATCCCATCTTCAGATCTTCCTTATTAATTAGTCCGCTATATTATAAAAAAGGACAGGAGTTTCATCTCCCACATTGCAGAACGCACCGTTTTGCAAACACAAGGCAAAGAAGCTTCCTGGTGTTTTCTTCAGATTTTTTTTTGGTGTATTGGAAGTTATGCAAGCAGGCAAAGAAAAACCAATGGAATTTCCTTACTTTCTGTACTTTAAACCCTCATCCCAAGAAAGACTTAGTTATAATGCAAAATGAGTAGGGCAAAACAAATACTGCAGGATCCTCATTAAAAAAAAATACTAATTGAAAACCCCACATATTTGGCAAGCTTATAGTTCAACAGAGCATTTCATGCAGAACAGGGAAACAGACAATATGCAAAAAGACCTCAGCAATAATATTCTAAAGTGCTAAAAACAGCGCCAGAGCAAATCAGTCTCTGCAGGCTTACAATAGAAAACAGTTAAAAAAGCAATGCCTTTCTATTGTTCCAAAAAGCAAAAGTTCACAGCTGCCTCCTCTTCCAAAGAGCCTAATACACAAAGCTTCAGAAACCACCCTCTTAACTCTTTAAACCTGCCCTCAGAGGTGAGAAAGCTCCCTGCCCTCCTGGGGCACAGCTGTCATTCATCATTCCAAAATGATCCCAGAACAGATCCCAGCACCATGGCAGGGCTGTCTGCAGGAAGCATTTCTCTCCCTGACCAAGCTCTCCCAACTTGCAGCTGCGCTTCAACTACTTTCCCATAGACATGGGCAACAGAGGCAAGTGTATCAGTGTCATTAGCAGAATTAGTATTTCACTGAGAATTAACACCCACAAGGTTGCTTTCTCAAAATACTTCTGATTTGGTCAACTGAGCAATGTCTCTGCAATGGGAATTCACTTAAATGAATTTTTAAAACAGAGCTGCCTCCACACTTTTCCATTAAATAAAAACACATCCCTGCTCCAAAACATAGAGCTTCTAAGTTGTATCATAAGAAGTTTGGGGCAAGTCTGCAAACAGATAAGCAAGCAGATTTACCTCTCTGAACAGAAAAATCTCAACAGGTACTCAGGTCCTTACTCATTTTTCATAAGTTTCATTTTAATATAAGCAACAGAAATCTTCAGAGACAAGGAACAAGCATAAACAACTACATCTAAAGAGCTCAGATTATGTGCTAAAATAAGGGCAAATTAAAAATTGCCAAAGATCTAGATATCATCACTGATAAGCAACTGAATGTTAATTCTACACTTGACACTAAGGAAAACCTTGAGAAGGCTTACTTACTTTTAAACACCTTTCACTGATGAAACAGGTAATAAACCACTTTATCCAGTTCTAGCGTTCACATGGGAGCATGGGGAGAAAGTCCAAACTGGATTATTTACAGGGGGGAAAAAAATATATATCAAAAGACTGGGCAAATGCCTAAGACCAGCTATTTTCCTGCAAGTTACACTTACACTGTATATTTCACATGCATCAGAGAAGAGCATTGTCACTGCAGGCCAGTATCCTCTGCTGAAGATTATTCCCCAAGAAGTCACTTCAAAGAACTGTTTAAGTGCCTTTTACTTTAATCCAGGCGATTCACATGCCAAGAAGTCACTTCAAAGAACTGTTTACTGTTACTTTAATCCAGGTGATTCACACAATGCCATCTCTAACCACTGAGTTCCTTATGTTCACCCAGATGGGTTTTTTTTTCAGTTGATTTAGGAACCAGTTCACAAAAGCCATTTCAGGCACAAAAGGGTGAGGGCCATAATTTCAAAGGACAACAAGGCCTCCCACGTGCACAGGTGCTAACACAGGTGTTTGCTTTTAGTCAAAGGAAAAAAAAAGGGAGGGCCAACCTAGTGAAAGCTGGAAATCAGAGAGAGCACTGTCTCTGCCACATTGTCTATATCTTCCTTATCTTTTAAGCCTTTAAAAGGTTTTAATTTAAAATGCAATAGCTTTGTAACAAAGAAGAATTTAAGGGCCTGAGTTTCTTCTCATTAAGTTAATCAACAACCTACTTAAGGATCAAAATTCCAAACTGAGATTTTTCTGAAAATTCTTCCCATTCCCTAACAGGCTCTAATACTAAAGCTGCTATATTAGGAGTGGTTAATTTGCAAAGATAAACTTAAAACCATTGGAAAAAGAGGCATCACTACAGGCTGAAGTGAATGCATTCTGTTTCTTTAAGAGAAAGGTGAGGCTTTTTGATCCAGTTAAAGAGTCTCAGCTTTTGGCAAGTTTTAAATAACCTTGGTTTTGATATTCTCAAGAAATGACTCAGAATTTTGGAGAATAAAGATTAATAGAGTACTATGCTACAACCAGCTTCAACAAAACAAAAAACAAGTTTTGCTTTCTCTTTTTTAATGTGTGTTTTGAAAAGTCAGCAAATAAAATATAGGCTATTCCTTCTGAACGAAAGCCTCTTCAAAAAGCTTTCAAGTTTTGCAACAGGTATCCACATTGCACGCAAGCTCCCAGAACTGGGAAACAAAATCCTACCCTCTTCATTTGGTGGCAGCACAAAGAGACACCATCCATGCTTAAAGGCATCCATGTTTAAACACATAACCAAGGTCAGGCAACTTCTGTCCAAATTCTTCTCTGAGAATTCACACATACATTACAGGTTTCACTGACAAACTAGTTTTAGCCATTTTCCCCAAAGCAACTGCTTGGTGTAACCATTATTCTACCAGATTATCAGACACCAAGCTTGCTCCCTTTGAGCATTTCAGCAAGTCAACACAGACTATTAGCGCAGTCACCCTCCTTGTTGAGTCCTAGAACATCACCACAGATTACTACATTCTGAAAAAAACAAAAAAGCATATAAGAGTGTTCAAGTGATCTATATTCACAGGGAACCTCCTTTAAAGAGATAGGAACGAGAATCACAACACTGCTCCTCAGGATTCACATAAAGCTTTTTTGAAGCAAGTTCCTGGGACAATCTAAGTGGCCTCCATGTAAACATCTTTTAAACAGAAGCGTTCAGTGGGTGCTTTAATGAATCAGCTCTTTCTAAGCAGGAAGGACATTGGCAGCTGAGGTTTTCTGACTTTCAGAAAACCTACAAGATTCAATAGCACAGATCCTGCTGTAGCTCGGAAGTGAATGTTTTTAAATATTCACAAGAATCTAAGAAGCATTTCTAGAATGTTCAGAGTATGCAGTATTGGATTTCTCTCCTAACACTGCCAACCTGACACTTGAGGCAGGTTATAAATGCCTACCATACATGATATCGCCTCTCTTAGCCGCTGGAAAACTGTGGGTTAGAACACAACATTAGAGGAAGAAAGAGAAAACGGGTAATGTTTTTTACAGCTACAAGGCATTGTCTACATAGCATTATTTTATGAAGATATGGTAAACTGCCACATTAAAGTCATCAACAGATTTCTGCAGTAGGCATCAACCAATTACTAAATATGTGTGCTTACAAACTGCAGGTTGAAGATTTACCTACTGTAGCAGCACTGAGCCACAAATTGGCTATGAAGCACAGACTGGTGAAATAACTACTCTACTGTAATACAGTTTTTGGAGTCACTTCAGAAACCAACCACTAACAACAGGCAAGAGCCGATGAAACTCTTAAGGAATTGTAAGAAAAAAAAAATAATCAGCTTGAACCAGAGCTGCTGCCCATTGATTCAATAATTAACTACATAAAACACACTTTGTAAGAGCACTATCTCCGGGAGAACAGTTGTTTTACTCACGAGCATTTTATTTGTCATAACACCACTAGGCACGAGCTCCTAGCTGCACACTTGAGCCTAGACCGAGAGTTTTGCTCCCTAAGAGGACTTGCTACAATTACACAGCAGCATCAAAGCACTCTGCAGAAGTCACTTTGGGCACATAAAATTTGCAGTGACGATTGAGATAAAAAGGATACGTAGGAAAGCAATTTTTTTAAAAAAAGAGAAAAGCCCTGAAACAAACAACAAGCTGCACTCACTCCGCAGCCCCTAAGGGCTCCGGCGCAGCAGGAGCGGGGGCGGGAGGGTTCCGCGGGGCGCCCTCCTGGACACCCAGGAACTCGGCGGCGGGCACGGCCTTGCCGATGGTGAACCAGTCGTTGATCTGCTCCAGGGTCAGCTTGCGCAGCATGATGGCGGCGAGGGCGCCGCGCAGCCACGTGCCACAACCACCCTGGCCCATCCCGCCCTTCCCGCCT
>NW_010589017.1:99645-112325 GCF_000705375.1 Tinamus guttatus | reverse complement strand
GGGTCGCTCGGGCTGGAGGGACAGGAGAGTCCGGTGCATTGCTGTGTGCACATGGGTTTTCCTGAGTTCCTTACGCTATTCCCGCTAAGCCACAAGCACCAGGATTTTTTTTTTCCTCCTCTTTGTGATCTTAATAGTATTGGTAGCAGGCAGCACAACGCTGTCTGGGGAAATTTGCTTGCAATAATAAATCTAATTAAAATGTTTCCCTAGAGGGGAGTGAACATAAATGTGGATTGGTTGGATTCATATTTTCATCTCCATTAAGATCTTTTTGTTTTTTAGGAAGTCTTTTTTTATTATTATTTCTCCAAGAAGCATTGACATTGACTGCCCTTGCATCTTTTTCTGCTGCCTGCTAAGGAATGCTTTGTATTTAGTAATAGAAGATGAGCAAGAGTTTGACAAATCTGCTTTTACTTCCAGTGACATTTTGGTTTCCTGTTGATGTCCAAATGTGGCTGTTTTCCCTGGGCTTTATTATGTTGGGTGAAGTACCAAGGTGGGCTGCAATATAACCCGCAGCCATGTACTGTCACACAAATGTATGTGAATATGTTTAAGTACATACAAAAGAAAAAATTTATTAGATATACTTTTAAATAATCATCTTTGGTTTGCTTGCCAAAGCTGAATGCAAAGAATAAAGGACATTGATAGGCTTATTGCTGTGGGACATGTTTTAAAGATGAAATGGAATTCATGATTGACCATATGTTACTTCATCCATTTTCCTGTAATTAGTTGAAACCACTGTTGGGAGAAAAGTGTTGGCTATGCAGGAGAGAGGGAGGGAAGGAAACTTGGTAGCTAAAGGACTTCTACTAATTTGCTTAGGTAAAGACTTTGTCCTTGAAGGACATGAAAAAAAGCTGTCACTACCAGGAATAGAGCCCAGCTTTGCTGCTCAGTAAATACTCCACAGCCTCTTCATTGAAGCCTCTCTTCAGCTGTAATTTGTTCGTTTTTTCGTGCATGAACGCCTGAGTTGCAGCACAAACTCTGAATTCCCTGGAATAAATACCTTTGTCCTGCAGGTTCTGGAATATTTAAATCATTAAGATACTGTTATATATATCTGTGTGTACCAAGTATGTGTGGCTATATGCATATCGGGTAAGAATATATTTCAAAAATTCACCATTGCAAAACTTCTTTTAACTTTCAGATGTTTCAGAACATGATTCCAAAGTCGATCAGAGCCATGAAATTCTACTACACTACGGTTTATCAAGAAATATGGGTTGGCATAGCATTAACGGCTTATGTCTATTACAAAATTTCATATGGCGGTAAGTTACTATGGCCCTCACTTAAATAAAAAAGTCTTTGTTAGTCTTTATTACAAATCCTGATTTGTAGATCATAATCGCTATGTAAATAATATTTATAGCACAGTATGTTGTAGAATAACTGAGGTTGAAATGGACCTCTGGGGGTCCGAACCTCTGCTCAAATTAGTTAAATCAGATTGGTCATGGCCTTATTCAGAATTCAAATGATTACTTCCAAAGATACAGATTGCACAACCTCTTGTGACAATTCTTCTTGCAAAGATTTATTTCTTATATCTATGTCTTGTCACTATGACTCAAGTCTTTCAAGAAAGTAAGAAAAATGGGCATGCATAACAAGGTATATAAATTATAATGGCAGATTTTAAAGCAGTCTGTGTTCTTATCATTTAAATTTACATTCATACATTGTGCATGAATCCATATGCTGTACTAATGGATGGTATATATTTTAATAGTACTAATTTGTAGGTATATATTCTAAAGAAATACACTTTCTCTAGGAGTCTCAATACTAAATACATGAAGTTTTATTTAATTAACATGCCAGTTTAAAAATATATATATAATATGAGGATATGCACTATAAAAAGTATATTTTCTGCACTTTTTCATACTCAGCAAATCATTATTACCTTCAAGTGTAAAATGTAAATAGGGAATACATTCAACTTTTTTTTTTCTTTCAGGGAAAAAAGCCGTGGCAGATAGTAAGTATTAAAAATCTAATATCCTGTCGTATTTTTTTTTATTTTTTTAATGAGTGCAGTAAAATGACTCAATATATTTGAGTAAGTTTGAGTTTTAGGTAATCGATTTAGAAAACATTTAAAGACAACTTCAAAATACATACTTCTGGCCGTATTGATGGTGGCATTACCTGAAGACATCTGTGAATATAAACTGATGCTACCTCTCCTACATTTTCTTTATAGTGTTTAGGGGCCGTGTGGAAATTGCCTGTTTTTAATGTATGTGGGGGGAGGGGCTTTAGAAATCTTTTAAGTAATTCTCACCTCCACCCCCCCAAAAAAAACAAAGCTCGTTAGATGAGACACATTTTAAAAGTAACCGTTATTTTAGCTGCCAAGAAAACTTGTAAGAAAATTTAAACTTGTAAGAAAATTTCCAATGTACTTAAGGAAATAATGTATAATAAATATAAATAATATAAATATTTTTTAATATGGAAATAACTACGCAAAAATGGGTGAAGGGTTGAGGTTTGCCTCTATCAAGATTTCCAAACTTAGGAAAAAGGACTTGTAATGTGTTAGCTAAAGTAATATGGGGGGACGGGATGGGGGACTGAACAGCTGAATCTTCCACTTCTTAGATTCAGTGGACCGTTCAGGTTCTGAACTACATTCCTGAGTTGATTTTGTTGTTTCGTTTTGCCTCTGTTGTTTGAACAGTCTAAATCATGTCTTTGTTTCAGAGCCCTCTGGTGCCGGCCATCATTAAAGATTTTTTTTTCTTGGAGTATGAGCTTGGTGATGCATCGTCTTTCCTGTAATGAAGCAAGTTACCACCATAGGGATGTTAATATAATTCTAGAACTGTTCCGAATCCATCTGCTGTACTTGCAGAAAGAATAAACATATGGAGTAAGACAGAATTAAACATGTTGAACGACGGATTCTGGAGTGTATTTTAAAATCTAATGTTTAGAATAAGCATTTTTTTATTTTACACAGTTCTTCCAAGTTAAACTATCACAATAATACAATGAAGACCAAATTTCTCTAACTAAATTTTTGTATACAATTAACCGACTTCACATAAAAGGATGAAGTCTTTCTTAGTGTTTCTATTTTATTTAGAAGTTCTCAAATATTCCACTTATTTTTAAAATGCCATTTAAGGTTATGCAAAGTGTGAGGAGTTTGACAGCTTTGTCATCTTGCAGTGCAATATTTTAGGCTACAAAAATGATTTAACTTTACACTTTTGAAGAATTCTTCTGTCTTCCAAGACAGTTCTTAGGTGTGTACATACCAACTGTGCATACTAAGCATACATAATGCATAAACCCAAAATTTTACTGCATGTCATCATTTGTTTAAATTTAGCCTAATCTGCTTTAGAGAAGATTAAGATGCTTGAATCACTGTAATGACTTCATGTTTACGTATGTCTTTTTAACTTCTGAAACATCCTAAATCTTCCAGCTTGGTAAAGTCTTGGATTACAGTCTGTCAAACTGAAGTATTTGGCCGTAACTTAAATATTGTGTATTTGCATAGTCAAGAACTCAATCACCCTGCTTGCTGACGCCAGGGTAAACATTCCAATACTGCATTGCCTTTAGTTTCTTCTGCATCTACACTCATACTTAAGATATGTACCTGCTATCGGTAGAGTAAGATTCCTAATCACATCATTTCTTGATTTGAAAGCTATTGAGCAGTAATACTGACATGGGTTAGGTCAATTCGAAAAAAAAAAAAAAAAAACCCAAAACTGTTGTTTCAATATAAAGGGGGAAAAAAAGGCAGAGGCAGGTATAATATTAGTCACTTGATTTGAAAAGAATAGTGATAACTTTCTTTTGTAGATTCTTGACATTTTTCCATCTTCTGCAGTTTTTCCTTTTTCTACATGTTGGTGTATTTTAGAAAAGAGCTGGTAAGGATAGAATCAGCTACATGAGAGGGTTTCCCCCCCGCCCCCTTTTCTCTTCTTGCTCTTTTTTTTTTCCCATTCAGAATGAATGAGAGGTAGAAGGAACAGACTGTTTGTTTCTTCACAATACAACCAAGTGTCTCCAGAAGAACAGAAAATACAAGTAAAAGAAAATGGAGTATCAGATGACACATGCTAGCCAGTAGTTATTACAGGGTGGGTCACAGTTGTGGTAGAGCTAATAAATGGTTCAGATGGAAAATTTATGCCAATTACTGAGTGAGATTTACATTTGTGATGCAAATTTACAATCACTGGGCTAAGATCCTACACTTATTTGAAATGACCTGCTTTTAGCAACTTCCAATTACAGGAGCTAGAAAAAAAAAGAATTGTTACAGCATTTGCTTGATCTTAGCTACAGCCTACAGCACTGGAACTGAGTTACATCAACATGCTTTCTTATCCTTTCGACATTAATGGAAAAGCAGGTGAAAAGCTTTTGCTTAAGTGCCCTAGGAACACAATTAACAGCAATTTTAGATAAAACTTAGCCTACTTCAACTCCTAATGCTCCTTTGATATCTGTATTGGCTTCCCAGAATTTCTAACAGGGATAAAAAAGCAAGACATGGGCAACTGTCTGGATTATGAAAACCTGCAAATCTTACAGAATTAAAGCTATCTGCAACTGAACTCTTCCCAGTTTGCATTTTTGCATTTTTAAAATTTTCATGCAAAATTGCATTTTTTTTGCAAATTTCTATGAAGATTTCAGAATATTCCTTCTTTCAATATATTTTTTCCAGTTGCATAGGACACAGAGGAAGGAAATCCCAACACTGAGTTGCTATCAGGATTATCCTACAGCTTCCTTCCGAATCAGAGTTCAGCTCAGCTAGAGTGTTGTACCACTATCAACACACTTTAAGCTCCTCACTGCTGAAGCACGTGGGACAGTGTAAAAGGCAATAAAGTAATCAAGGGAACATGAAAAGAGCAATTTTTCATTTACTGTAAGCAGTGGAAGAAGTAAACAGGAGCTTTCTTTGCGGCACTGGCATTTAGTTTTTTTATCCATAAAGGCAACGTCCATGATGGCTCAGAATGAGACACTGATGAGCAAAGGCTTGCTGCTGGTTGACATAACATGCTGTGTGTATTTAGCAGCTGCCTTTACGTTGCTGACATCTTTAAAGGGGAAGGATTACATACACATTTTTGTGCCTAATTTTCTGCCTGTGATACGGCATTGGCAATAACCAAAACTGACCATTTACAATGCTAGTGGAATGACATGATCCTCTTCTGCAAGGGTTCAAAGTACAGTCACTGCAGTATCACATTGACCACCATTGATCACATCACATTTTGCTGTGATAGGGTTTTTTTTAAATCAATACAGAGCATGAAGAATCATGAATCATGTTCTATTAATAATGGTATATTCATAATATTTCATGATGCTGTTTGCTAGATGGGGTCTTCTTGTCATATCAATATTTCTAGGTTTGCCCCTCCATGCTGAATCTGGTTTATGGCCAGGATGTTCCCTGGGTTGGACTAGATGATCTCTAGAGGTCCCTTCCAACCTCAACCTTTCTGTGAGTCTAGAGCTCTGGAATTTCTAAAGCCTTTTCAAGACTTGTCTTAGGGCTGAACCTTGTGCATGCTAATAGAGTAGTGTGGAATACGCTGGAGAAGGAGGAAAAAATACAGTCAGACCAAGGAAACATGAGTCACAGAGCCCAACCTATCCAACCTCTTTAATGGCTAACTTGGGGAAGAAAATCCTATTGTGTGTTCACGTTAGTAGAGAGGATGAATAAAGTTGCAGGAAATGATCTAAAGTGACTAAAGAGCTGAACTAGTTTCGTCTCTATCTGAATCACGACAGCAAAAGAGTCTAAAGTACAAATATGCCCTGACAGAGCTGGTGTGTAGATGTGTATGTACTTCCATTCCCCAAGGAAAAGACACTATCAGGTGGCAGTTAGACACAAATGACTATATGTGACATCACCCCCAGATGGCTGCAATGAAACTGAGGAAATCAGCATGTGAAATCTCTATTGTTTCATTCACGGAAATCTGTGAAGCTACGAGGAAGGAAAGACGAGTAAGATAGGAGATTCCCTTAGGCATTGAATATGTTGGCTAACAATTTGGTAAATGGAACAAGAAATTACAAGATAGTTCTTGAACAGCAAGCTCTTCATACTAAAATTGCATGACCTTTAGCAACTCGCATTTAACAACTCATATTCTCTTTAAGAAAGTCATGTGATTTTGATAATTTATGGAGAATTCTTAAAACAAGAATTTCCTGTATTCTGCTACATTGCTGCAGGCAATCTGCTTGAAGAAAATGACTCTTCCCTAGCTCAAAATGAGCTGACCACCACAAGAATGGATTCTTTAGAAGTTTTAATTAAACTCTGCTGAATTAACTGTGATTTCTCTGACTGTGGTTTAGCAGGTTGAGTGCTCTGGCAGCTCCACCAGCCTGTAGAGTTTCCACTCCTACACCACACTGCATTGCTTCTCTTAGGTGCATTGCTGCAACTGCTTGTGAATCAACTTGTGATCAGCCAGCTTTTAATAATTCTATACTGCTTTTCTCTAACATAATAAGGCAATCATTTGTTTTTTATTTTGGATTCATTCCCTGATCCTATTTACAGCAAAAATGCCTTTTTTTTCTTTCTCCAGAAAAGGAGTAGAATCAGAATTTTGCCCTGACCATTTACTCCTGTGGCTCTCTCATGTCAACATAATCTGCAAATAATTTAATGCAAATTTCCTCCTCACATCCAGCTACCCACATGATCAAAGTACTGTCTCTCCCGTAAGAACTGTCATCACTGTCAACACGCAAAGCAATTCAAGTAATGCAGAACCCCTCCCTGTTTACAAATCAGGAATGTCAGCACGTGCTTCAGCAAAAATGTAGAAACTTGCTTCCTTCCTCTGTGACAGCGCGTTCTTTTCTCTGTCTTACAGTATCAACTGGAACAAAAGAACAGTCTAACAAGTAGCGAACAAAGCACAATTAAACCACAGTATCTTAATGCTCAATGTTTGCAGAAAGATTACTTTCAGGTTTAGTAATAAAGACAAAGTTTGACAGTGTTCCTTCAAATCAAAAATGATACTGGTTGTCAAACTGAAAATCTTTTTAATCTGACCTTCAGAAAGCTGAAGTAACTGTACTTGTTTTTAAATTGGCATGACCTTTAACTATTTAATACCTATATCATAACAGCAATTCCAGCTATTTGTTAGACAGCAGTAGAGATTTCTCCAGAGCTAATGAACTATTCGGTAAGAAATGGTAATAGGAATTCTGTGGGTGGTAGAAGTACAGCAATATATTGAATGAATCCCATCTGTGATGAGTACTTCTGTCTACATAGATTTTTCTTACAGTATCAGTTGTAGTCTTCATTTCTTGTTTTAACCTGCTGTGTTTAGCATACTTTGGTTAACATTACGGATTGGTACAATTAAGGGGAATTCTTCAGGTATGAAGAACTGTTGTGAGGTATTTCAGATGGAATGCTATAATAAACAAGAGAAACTGCAACAACTATGCCATGAATGCAACCAGAGTAATATGGAGGAGGAAAAAATGAAATTAAAAAAATGGTTAAAGTACAAACAGACACTAATACAGGACGAAGAATACAGGGAAAAATACTTTTTTGTTGTTGTTCAACCAGAAGCATTCCCATACTTACCTTGTGAATATCTACAGCAGTCTTAAGCTATGCTCACACAATTACTGACTCTTTATTGGTGATGCTTCAGGTAGCTTTTGTACACAAAAATAAATAATAAGTTCTCCCATATTCTCCTGAAATTATAGTTATCTCCTTATACTTACTTATAAATCAGACTGTATTCCATGTATCATACCCCATGCAATTTGGGGAGAAAAAAAATCTCTTGGCTCAAATTACAGCCTTGAGATACTTTATTGAAATACTTTGCAAATGTTTAAGGTATTTTTTGCATTTATTTCAGCAAGCTGAGAACTGGAGACATAGCCATTTTAACAATGGATTTTACTCAGTTTTAGTGGACAGTGATATATAAATATTTTAGTATGCTTTGATATGGTTGATTTTAATGGAATAATGCATCTAGAAAAGGAGTCTTGTTGAAAGTATTTTCACTGTGCTTTCAACTTACGTCTTCTTGTTAATGCTAACCATCAAATCTTCTTTTGAATGAAGCTTACTACTTTAAACATGTACTGAGGCCTGTTTAGAAGGACAAAAACAGAAGGCAAAAAATTCTGTACAACTTTCACATAGCGATTGTAAAAAAATTGAAAGAAGATTCAAGTTACTTTACCTTGTGCTGTAGTTTAACCTATTACAGAATAGAAATACTGGTTTTGTATTTGAGGCAATAGGCAAAGCTTTGAAGAACCATCTAATCATCTCCAAGAAAGTATGTTATTATTTGGCATATTCATATTGTGCATATGATCAACACAGTCCTTTCCATTATTTTTAATTTGAAGCTCAGCTGCATAATATTATGATATCTTCTTTCAGTAAATTAGCCTAAAATAGATTCTAAACACACACTGCTGGTACATTTTTCTATTTTAACTATTTCTCGGGTTTTTCACTGAATCATTTTCAACAGGTCCATCAATGTCCTACTCGATTCATTTTGCTCTGCTTTTCATCCTCCTCTGCTTATCCTAAAAATTTCAGTAAGCCCTGTCATAGGATCACAACAGTAACAATAAAAATATTTTAAAATATGTTTCTGGAGGATTATGAGCCAAAGCCACTTAATAAGCACAAACAATTTGTCTCATTAATGTTCCCAGGAATACTAAGGATGTACAACATCATTACTATAATGGAAAAGCAATATTTACACAAAGAATTAGAAACGGTGAACCTTAAAAGTAAGGTAGGTACAAACACGGAATATTTATAAGATGGAAGGCACATTATTGCAAACTTCTTAAGATTACACCTGCTGGTTAGACTATTTGAGCACTATTTGAGCATGGATGGGCTCAATCTCAAGACAAGACCTATCTTTTTCCCCCTAAAACTTTAGAAAATGATACACCCAAAAGAAAGTGGTATGCAGGGAAAAGTGAAGGACTGAAACATTATTCTATTATAATTAATGTTTCAGCTAATACCCCACTATCTAGCTAGTCACAAATGCTTCCATTCATCAGACAAAAGATTTTAGAAAGAAATCTTGAGTGCTGACGTGGTTACAAGCCTTAAGGTGCAAACAGAGAGAACCTCTCCCAAGACCTTTAACTTTCTGTTTTTGTCTTCCCGCCCTTTCTAATATAGCTAGTGGTTTCATCATTATAAATTACAGGGGAACAGAACAAGATTTTCCATCTATAAAAAGGACAGTAGGTAATCTCTCTTATAGGGCTCTAACTTCTGTACTAAAGAGCTACAAAAAAAAAAACTGTACGAGAATTTCATGACAAATTCTCAATGAGGCCACAGCATTTTCTCCTATTTAAAATTTTTTGCATCATGCGCTTTGGCTTATGCATACAAGTTATGGCATTGTTTAAAGAAATTACACGTCTAATCCACTAAATGCAGGGCTGAAACACATGACGTATCAGACACTCAAATCCCCAGGAAGTGTACACAGCCCTAATACATACAGCTCAGACAGCTTCACTCTTGCTTTAATTATTATACTCCTTTTCAGGATGATACATTGAGTGGATTGTGCTGTGTAAACTTCGCAACATTAGTCACCTGGTCCAGCATACCTGACTTTGTAATATTACAAACTAGGGATGAAAAAGTATCTTTCTCTTGTTCACGTTTCTCAAATACTGTATACACAACACACATCAAAGTGTTTCCTTTAGATGATTATTTATAGTTTATCTCTGAACAGGTTTGGTGGGGTTTGAAATGCACTGGCAGAATATGAACTCAAACACTGCAACATATGACTACTTTTCAGTATACCTTCCTTACTGCAGTTTTAGGAATAAGGCTTCTTCTGGAATCAGAAGTTACTTGAGGCCATAATAACAAGTTAAAATATATATTCTTATTTTACACAATATTTCACTAACAGGATTTTAAACTACCTTCTGTGCAATTCTTCTTCAATTACTTTATTCTTTTTGTTTTTATCATCTGCTATGTTGCACATGCAAGTAACTGCATGGCAAGGTTACAAATAGTTACAAATACTTACCTGATTTGACTTTTTTAATTGCTTACCTACTGGCTACCTGGCCAGTTCCTTCTACCTGCATTACAGCAAATGCAAAAAGTAATTGCTGAAAGGACAATTATATTCTGTAATAAAGTAATCCATTAAGTTATTCAGATTTTCTTTTTTGGTAAAACAAACATATAAGAACATATAAGACGCCTGTTTGTATTCATTTTTTAGATGTTATTCCTGTAGTCAAGAGGAAAACCATTCTAACTGTAGCCATCTAAAAGCCTGCTGTCTAATCTGAGCTAGCCATCCAGGCTCCATCCTTAATCAATAGAGAGATAGGCACCTTCAAAGACCAAGACATTTAGATAGTGGGATGAATATCTCAGGATGGAATGAATTGCCTGCAGAACTGCCACTCCCCCTTGCCTCCCCACTGCAATTTATCTGTAGAAGGATGCTAGATGACTAATTTAGACTACATGCCTAATTTTTCAATTACTGAGCTTGGATGAGATATATCCCACCCTAAATGTTTTACCTCTGAGAATATTTCTTTCTAGCTATAAATAGAAAGTACTTGCTATTTAAAGCAATACCACATGAAAAGAAAGAAAGTAATTTTAAAATTTAAATTATTTGTGTGACATCTCCAAAGACTGAAGATATTTGCCTATGCTCCAGAGAAGCATCTTACCAGGTTAACACAAAACTGAAGCAAAATGGGATCCGAGGTCAGAAAAGCTATACATAAAAAAGAAAAAAAGCAAGAAACAACTAAAATAAACAAAAAATGTAGCAGACACAATAGTTAAAAAAAAAAGCAATAAACATCAGCATTTTAAAATCTGGTCATTATACGTTTGAAGAATATAAACAGGGATTGGGACAATGTCAAGAGGGCTTCTAAAAATCTCCTTAGTTTTTCATGTGTATTCTTGGGTACCTCCACTTAAGAATGTTGTGCATGATCATGTAAAAGGCCTGCCAGTTTATTAACTGCAGTTAAAAGTTCTTTTTTTTCCTCAATAAATCCGAGTTAAATATAAATACATTTTGATATATGTTTATTAATAGTGACTTAAATTTTGTAAAGGTAAAGGGCATTTCTCAGTGGTTTTCAAGTACCAAGCGGAGCATAATTCTAAACTGCATGGATTGAAAGTTATACCAACAAACAAGCACAAGCTTTAGTATTTGGAAATAAATAATTTAGACTCTGCATCTCTGGCTTTATCTGCTTCTGCATCAACTCCAAATTCTCTTATCTTCTCAGGAATTACCAGGTCATGACTGTTTTCACACAACCTCACTTACCTGAAAAGTAAGTTTCAGGCACTGCAGGTCCTTTGGCCAAGCAGCATAATCTCTGCAAAGAGCAAAGCTTTGATGTGGAAATGGACAATAGGGAAAAAAATAAAATACATGATTAGAAGTTAAGATTTTCCTGCTTTCAGAAAACAAAACACCCGCATAGGGCCTAAGGTGGAATCAGAAGGTTTTATAATGGTTGCTGTGCCCCTTAACTGGTAAAAAAGAGTTGGTTCTTGGAGAGATCCTTCTGTAGGGGAGATGTTGGTAGTTAAAGTCTTATCCTTTTTATTTGCTTATTTTTATTTATTTGCTTTTCTCATTTCCATGGGAAAACAGGGATGGGAAGGGCTGAGACCTGTTTTCCTCTCCAAGGGAAGCAGCGGCGGGAGCACGAGCAGGCCTGCATACAAAATGCCTTCCTTACCTCTGGAAGACATTTCCTCCCCGTCCAGCATCCAGTCTGTCCGGTTGCCGCACTGGCTGGATCTGCAGCTACCAGGGGAAAGCTTCGCACAGGCTCGTGGACTTTCACACTGCAGGATGTCCTTCCATAAAAGAGGTGGCAGGGAGCAGAGCTGTCCCTCCTTGGACTGCCTGCACCACATCCCCTCAGGTGCCATTTTGACGCCAATCCTCCCAGGGTGAAGCCAAAGGAACAGTTAACATTTACTGTATTTTAGCTTATTTCTTTATTTATTTAATGAGTGACTAAGGGAGCAATTAGCTCTGAAGCCAGCCTGTAAGTAATTTATGGACCATCCTGTAAGAATTTCTTGGGGAAAAAAAAATCACCAGGTTAATGAGGAAGGTGCAGGTTTTTAGGGAGAGAATTTGGAAAAGGTTCATTAACTCACCCACTGTGAGAACTAACTCCAGCACAAACATTAATGAACACAGTAAATTTCTAGTCACTGTTATTCTTCTGTTCACTACACTTGAATGTAAATTTGATTAAGAGAAACTTTTTTTCTGTGTAAATTTCAACTTTAGGGCAGAAGCAGGATAATCCTGTCTCTAAAGGTACGTGTGGGAGGTGGGAGCTATGTTTAAAGAAAGAGAACATGATACTAATATCCTGTGATGCTAAGGTTTAAAAAAAAAAAAAAAAAACAGTTTTGACCCATCTCCTATGAGTGCACTGACAGGAAGACACAGTGAAATCCTCCCCATGCCTCCTCTTAATATACTTATCCCAGCCGAGGGGCGGGCCGGAGCGGCGCCGCAGGGGGAACCGGCAGGACGGGCCGTGCCCAC
>NW_010589017.1:72283-92874 GCF_000705375.1 Tinamus guttatus | reverse complement strand
TTTTTTTTTTTTTTTTCTTCCTCTTCTGCTAGGGTATGTTTTGTTAGTTTAGCACACTGAAACGGGCTCAAGGCAGGCTCCGATAAGCTGTGGAACCAGAGCAAGATTTTTGACAGAAATACGTAGCTCACAGGAAGGATGCAATCAGTTATATCAGGTTTGGTTGCTGGGACTTTGAGCCAGAACGGCGTGGGGGGGGAACACTGCAGAGTGGAGAATGAGTATGGTGAGGCTGTCTAGAAAATTTTAGTATGTGATCTGTGTCCCAGGTGGCATGGAAGAGCAAACTTCCTGCCCTCTGAAATGAAAATGAGGAAATGGTGCAGTGCCCCAGGTCTGCGCCAGGCTGCTCTAGAAGAATTTTCCAATACCAAATCCTGTGGGTTTATCTCATGCACGTGAGCATGGCACATTAACTAGTATCTAATAAAAGGAACAGGAAACATTTTTAAGCCTTTCTCTTCTCCTGGGACCTGATTTTTGGCAAACGTTTGTCCTCCATGAAAAACTAAATGTCCTTGACTAGTTGTGTAGTTCTGTTAATATACAAAGGTAAATAGCTGAGAGTAGTTGTGAGTTTTTTTTTTTTTAATATTATTTTTATTATTATAGTAACAAGATTGAAGCCAGTAGACTGAAGCCAGTAGACATATCGGTATGTGGAAAAAAATTGCCTACCTTGTTCACATGATCTTTACAGAACAGGGTGATTGAAGCAAAGATTACCATAGCCTCCTACTTATATATTTTTATTTTTTTTTTCTATTTTTCAAAGAAACTGGGTTAAATTTTAGTTTAGAATAACATTTTTTAAATGGAGGAGAAACACTTTTAGTGTGCCTTTACACCATAAAATCCTGTTTCAACTCTGTTTCCTAGTGCAATTTGTCTGCTGCACAGTGTGGTACCTGTTGGTATTTTAGTGGTTATTTGCCTGAAAGTTACCTCATGGCAACTTATCAGCCATGTCATTTGGCCACATGGAAAAGTACAGGAGCTGACAGCTATCTCTTATCCTTTAAGACAATGTTTATGGCATTTAGGTATACTAAATGTTTGCTTTTATAAGAAACAGTCACACTAAATGTTTGCTTTTATAAGAAACACTCAAAGAGGATTAAAGTGCAAGTTGCTATTCAGAAACACAGGCAGAGAAATGGATAGGCTTTCCTGCTCTGTATTTAAAAACAGCAAGTTTCTGGAAATAAAATAACAGTGTATTATTTTGCAGGTATAATGAATCGGTTAACTACTGTTGAGACTCCAAACTACTATTCAGGCTCCAAACAGTTGGACTGTATGTGCGCTTTGGGAGATTACTGAGTTCTTGAAACAATGTCTTTAAAAATGAACTGTGAAACTCTTGTCTATAGGCAGCTTCATTTCTGCATGCAGCTCTGAATGTCTCGGCATGCCTGATGCTCCATTTCCTTAAATACGCCTTTATTATTCCCAGTTGTCTAAATTTTGGAAGATTTTAGCAGCAAGTCTGAATTGTGGTTTTCCAGTAGTGGAAAAAAACTGTAATAGTTGACCTCTTTTGTGCTTCTAGATCATGTCAGAATCAATGGAAATATTTTAAAATTGTATCACATGGATTGGTGTCTGTTCTAGTCCATGTCACTTGGAAGTATTTTCAGTCCTTTCTCTGAGTAGCTTCTTCGTGTTTTAATGCTAGTCTATCTACCATTTTATTGCTGCTTATTACCATTTCAGCAACAGCTTGTTTGGTATATGAATGTGCTGTGAGTGTCCAAGCTTTACATTTAAAACAAATTGTTTTGGTGTTGGTTGCTTGCAGGAATATCCCCCAAACCCAGTAAGCAAATAGAAAACCATTAAAAAGTCCATAATCCACATTCTAACAGTATCTTTTTTATTCTTTTTAATGGTGGTGAAGAACAGTAAAATTTGTTTTTGTAACACTTAGTATCAGGTAAAATCATGAACTAAGTTTAAATCTCTTTAAACTGTGGACTACATACTGTGTCATTTAGCCTGGTGTGCTTTTGGGGCCCAGCTATAATAAAGTGGTTTAATTTGTGTCATCTACTGTGCTTTTGCTCATTTTAGCTAAATATAAAAGACTTTTGAACTGATTCGCTTTCACATTTACCAAACTCTTGAGTCCTTTGGTATACTTTTTTCAGGAGAATGTTTATATTGACTGTTCAAATTTATAGTTAGAAAAAGCATTTTCTGGTCTATCTAAGCATAGCATTGTACTGAGTGATGGGGAAGATCTTCTGGAGACTGCCATCTATTCTAAAGTTTGCTGCCTGCAGAGCTCTGAAATGCTGAAAGGTCTTGGCACAAAATTATAAGCAAGCTCAGTCTTGGAGTGTGCATGTACTTGCTTGTAGTTTTTCAGAAGCAGGGAAAAGCTTCTGGTCAGCTTTATCTTATTATTTCACAAACAGCACAGAACTTTTTCAAACCGTGCGATCTTGGCAACCTCTCTTCCAGTGCTTAGAGAGAGGAGAATCCTGATTGCAACAACATTTCTTTAAAATTCCTTATTTCCCTCTCTCCTTGCATCAAAGTCATTCAGTTATTCTTCTCATTCTGTTAATTATTGCAGTTTTCTTGTGAGAAAATATACTTAAGTGCATGAAGGAACACAATAGTTTGAATGTAGTTCATAATGTAGTAGCATAATTTCTGTTTAAAAGCACACTTAGGAATTTGAAAATATTTGGTATGTTTAGCTCAAATTCTTTCTAGGTTTTAATTCTCTTTTACCCTTTGACAGGAAAAAGGAAATATGCTTACACAATGCACATTCTGCCAAAGTCACTGAGCTTACAGTTGTTACAGAATAATAAAACATGTACTTTTTAGCTCAGTAAAATGGATGTAAGAAACATATAACCTTGAGCTGATATCTCTCTCTGTTTTTTATTTTACATTTTACCCAGTATGGATTTTTGATCATACTGAAAGAAGTGTGAAATAGACTGTAAATAAATTAAGGAAGCTGAGTGGTTTTTTGTTAGCTTGTTTTTCTTTGTTTCAATTTTAGCTGTCTTAAATTCAACTTTTGATCAGTTGATTTTCACCTGAAAGTGGTCTTGAGGTGTCTTTTTGAAATTTGCAATTGTGAAAATCTAGGTGCTGTGGAAGCACAAATATATTTTTGTACTGGCCTGTTTACTCAGCAGTTTCCCCTATGCATGCCTTAGCATCTGCATGTATGGTCCTCATTGATCACAGCACGTTGTTTGTGAGTAATTGTTTTCTTTAGGTAACTCATCTTGGCTCATAAATACAGGCTGGGTTTCCTTTCTGTTTCTTTACTTGTATTGGAACCAATTCTCGATGCTAACGTTTGTGTACTTTGCTTCCTGTCCATACAGCTGGGATTTGGGTGTACAATTTCGGTCTTTATTGCTGTTTGAAATTTCTGGACAAAGAATAGGAATAGGAATCAAGATATGTAATCACAACGATCTTTACTGTAAATTTGAGGGAGAGAAAAAGCCGGTGTCCTATTTAATTGAAGGCCTCTAATAGTTTGAATTTTACTGTGGCTTATTTCTATTTGAAATCAGTTTCTTGACTCTTAATTTTTCACACTGATAATGCAGAGTGCTGGCAGAGCAGTGTTTTTTGCAAGGATATTTTTCTTTAGAAAATATCTTTCTTTCAGAAGACTACCATGAACAGATTTAATTTAAAAACTGTAAATCCATCTATATTTGGTCAGGAATTCAGTTTCGAGACTGTGCATTGAAGGACTATGTGAGAGAAGGACTCTAGGAGGAGCTATATGATGGGCAGGGACTTACACTATGCTTTTATTTTTATTATTAATATGATGTAACCAAGTATATACAAGTATTTTTAATTATTGTAGAAGAGTGTGACATATAAATACCTGCCAAGGAACTCTTTTTATTAGTTCACATTATTATTTTAAAATACCCTGTCAGTTAGGAGGGTTGTCAGAATTCAGATTTGGATACCCCTATATAGTTCTGATCTGCAAAGCCTTTATGAGTCTTTTATAAAGTGTGTGGTTTTGTTTTTTATTTTTTTTTTCTCTCAAATGTTCATTTACGTGATAATTTGCTTTCCTAGCAGATAAAGGTGTGATCAGTTTTTGAAGAAAAATCAAATTGATTTTTTCCTTTCCCTTTAAGAAGTTTCCCCCAGCCTCCTAGCTATTTAAAATGTTCCCAATTGCTAACAAGTTAATTTAAGTTCATTTGCTTTAGATCTCTGAAATATTTCTACTAATTATTTTCTCAATAAACCTATCAACATGATACCTTTCTGCTGAGGAGGAAGGAAGACTGTATGAGATCAAAAAGTGTTTGTTTCCAACAAAACCCTTTAAAAGAAGAAAACACTATTCCTGAATGTTGAAGCAGGCTAAATAAAGTTTCTTGCTAGCTTTTTGTTCCTGCTCCTTGCTGCTAACTTTTTGCATGTAAAGATTAATGCGATGATTCTGTGGATCACTAAAGAAGCAGAGAATTCATTATTTTGCCTTCCCGCATTTAATGTGTGCATCCTGCATCTATGTAGAAATCATAGCTCATATTCTGTTGCAAGAGAGATGGGTTGTTCCAGTTCTGTTTGTTTCATAGCTTTATTTTCTTTCTTCTGGGTCAGTTGCTCACTCTGTCTTCCTTTTTGTCCATTAAGGGAATGAACTGAGCTGCAGAACGTTCTTCGAGCTTTGCTTATGTGATTGTAGAGTAGGAGTAAATGCAATGTTGCTGCTATTTCTCTGTCCGTCCTCCACTCGGGATCCTGCATGGTGTTGACAGGAATGATAAACATTCGTTGTCCTCTGACATGAAGAGGCGATTGCGAACATAGTTTACCATTTTATATTCTCTGCTGCTTGAGTTGCATCCAGAGAGAGGAAGGATTTTTGCCAGGAAGAAAGCAGTGCTGGAAATATAGTGTTTTTAGGCATAAATACATTTTGGTTTCATTCTTAGCTGATTGGTCTTCCTAAATCTGTTGTCTTAAGACAATGTATCATCATCAAGTCTTTGATAGTTGTTAGGATCGTTTACCCTTGGAACTCGTGCCCTTGTTACCCTCTTCAACAGAAAAATCACTGATATCTCTTGAGACATGTGGAGCCTTATATGTACATTTGCTTAAGACAAATACTTAGTATTTGTCATAACTTTGTTATAATATCAAACAAAGCTTACTACACAGTGAGAGAATAGCAAAACTCCCCTAGTGCAACCTTGCCTAATTAGGTGAAACTTGATCTAGCCTATCTTGTTCCTGTCACAACTGTGGCCTGTCTTGTTTCTTTAGAACATCTTATCACTGCTTGTCATTACCGCTTGAATTCATATGCCAGTAGACCGAAATATTCCATTTAAGTAGTTTTTCAGTGTAGTCGTTGCATAGAAACTGTTCTAGGTTTTAGCTCTGCACAATATATTTTTATTCAGTAGTATTTACAGCTATCCACATGAAGAATATTCTAAGGATGGTTCTCCAGAATATTATCAAAACGTCAAAAGAAAAATCTTGGCTGCCAGAAAAGACTGGACTGAACTCTAAAAATTGGAAGGACCGAGTTATAAAAAGGAAGGTGGGATTACTTCATGTTTATTTGCTGTAAAATAAAACATAGCATGTTTCCTTTTTATAAAATCTAACAGTGAGTCTTTATAGTGCATTAGAGTGTTTGTATGTATAATATTCCCAAAGAGATCATAAATGATTGCCTCATATAGGTTTGTTTCATATATGGAATGTCTAAAACTTGAAAGTTTATCTGTTATAATCTGTTATAAGTTCAGTTGGTGGTTTTTTTTTTGTTTTTTTTTGTTTTTTTTAAATTAGGTAGAAATCTGAGAACAAAACGGAACAGTCCCTTAATCTGCCACATAGGGATAAAACTATAGATGGTACTGGATGCCATTATCTTCTATTATGTGCAATTTCCACCCTGATGGAAGGAAAACTGTCTCCAGCTTCTCTCTCGTATCCCAAAAGAATCATTTTCTTTTCAGTTTTTACATTTTTGCCAAGTCAGTTAACATTGCTTCTAAGACAAAATGCCTGGTATTACCTGAAAGCAATACATCAAGTAATCAGTATTTTGTTAATATTTTCCACTCAGTGGGAGAAAGCTGTGGCAGTCTGTTCTTATTTTGGTCTGTTAAAAACAAAAGCAAGAGTAGCAATTATTTCAGTTGCAACTAGACAGATGGAAATGTGTGTGTCTAGATTTCATAAAAGTTGCTTCTGGTTTGTAAAATAAAACAGTGAGAAAGCAGTGGTCCGGGGCTGCAAAATTGCCTTTATTAGTTGATGCAAGGTGCAGTGTCTTTATTAAAGATGCTTAGTTTACAAGTGTTCTTATAGTGCCATGCATGAGAGACAAATATCTGTGTCTGTGGCCTACTATTATTACTAAGTTATTTCATATGCAGTAGTTCAGACAAAGTTTTCTGGAATCCAGTGTGTTTTGGATGACTTTGCTATAGCAGTGACAAGGTCGAATGCAAGGCTGTAGAAACATCAGCACCTCCCTTTCCCCAGTCCTGGCCAAAATATTTTTAATACCATGAGAACACTTAGTTCTCTGATACAAATTCTATTGGATGTTTCCGTCTCACGCTGGTCTTGAAGACTGAGTTGTCTTTCAGAAAAATAAACTCAAAACCTCATACTTAACCTTGTTTTTCAGCTTTGCTTTCAACCGCTTGCCAGAATAAGTGATCTTGAGATTGTAATGAATGCAAGTATGCGAAAATTGTGAATAGAACCTGTCCTCATGCTCATCAACAGTGAAAACATGCTGTTTTATTTTTTTAATCTGTTGTCTGGCCTTTGGTCTTAAGGCAGTTGTTTGTAATGTTGTTTTTTTAACTTTAATGAATGCAACTTTTTCTGAATGGGAGGCTGAGATTCTTATATAATCGAATGATATCTGAAGCTGAGTCATTTTGGAGTCATTTTCTATGGTTTTTAACTTACTGCCAATCCATGCGAGTCCTGCAGCACTGCAGTTGCATTGTTCTTTAAGAGCATGTCTTCCTAGTGTGCTTTGCAAAGTAAAATGTTTAGTAGTAACTATATATCCTTGAGTATCCTTAATGAAAATAGTGTCATAGGAAAATTCTTAAACTTCTGAGCTCCTGCTTTGAAGGAGATCAGTCTGCTGTATTACCCTGTGAAATTGGTTGATAGAGGCAAAGACTTGTTTGGAGTAGTCCTGTAATAAATCAGAGAATCCCAGTTTGCAAGTGTGGAGTACGTGCCTGTGTGTGAGGTGTGAGCCTGGTAAGGGTGGCTGGGAAAAACAGCATCAACTGATGAGAGCAGAGCCCCTCAAGAGCTACCAGTTTCCACCTTTACTTAGATATGCACTTCATGAAAAATAACTCATGGTCTTTTAGACAATGGAACAGAATAAACATGCAAAGGAAATCTCAAAACCTCCATCTGGAAAGAATAAAAAATCTCTCCTTCGGTTGGCTAGCAAAGAAATGTGCTCAGCAAGATGTTGGTGCGTCTAGAATTATCGCCACACTCTGAAGTCTCTTGCATGGTAACTGGTGTCTTGGCAGTCCTCTGGCAGAATTATTTGCATCAAGGAGCAACAACAAGATCTCTTGCTGTTCCTCCAGATGTAACAATTTAGGAATCAAGCCAACAGATAATACGATGCAGGGATGTTGAACTCATTCTGTAGCAAGTGCCAAATTACATTTTCCACTAGCAAACATAACAAGAGGCATGTTTTATAGATTTCTGTAACTTCAAGCTGTGTTTCTTCAGCTAATGACATTAAATATTGCACTTAAGCAGATTTTGTTTTAAATTAATAGTTTTATTTGTAATGCAACCTATTTTACTCTATTAACTGGTCCCTTTTCAGCTATACACATTTTTTCCCTTCTATAGCCACATGTTAACTTCCCTTCTTCTTAATTAATTTATCCAGATCCCAACTGCTGTTTGGTTTTAGAGGAACACTATGAATTTAAAATAAGGCATTCCAATGGAGTGACAAACAGCAAATAGCTTCCATAATGACAATGTGAGGAGCTGGCTGTGGTTTAGCACTGTAGCTTGTTAACCACCTCAAATATTATAGTCCTACACCAGTTTTCAGAATACACTCTATAATCTCTAAATGGTCATGTTGCCTTTCTCTCTTAGGCATCTGATAGAAGCTCCATTTGCTAGGTCAGTGGTTTTTCAGCCCTGTGCCTGCCTTGCTTGTCTCAGCCTGCAGAGCACCCATTTGAGTCTCGGGGTTGCTGGAGGCATTCATGTGTGTCAGTTTAGTTGCTCTCATTTCCCTTAGGTGTGTTCTAGAGCTCTGTAAGTCTCTCTGTACCTCCTGTTATATTTTCACTAATAGTCTGAGGACCTACATTAGTTAGCTGACTGCATTTTAATGTGTGGTGATAGTTGCTCTTTCTTTGCAAAAATGGTGGCTTATTCTTCCATTCTAGAAAACCTGTCTCACCATAAGGAGAAAAGGGCTGTAAAAAAAAAAAATCTGTAGCGTTTTATATTTCATTGATTAAGAGCAAGAAAGTATAAGTATCCCTTCAGCAACTAAATATCAGTGTTCTTGAAATAGATTTCGGACTATTTCTCACCTCATACATGGGGAAGGGGAAAATGCGTTAAAGGGTAGTATCCTCCTAGTGAAAATCACTGTAAGCAATAATAAGTTTTCTTTACACTTTGACGTTTTTATTTGCAATAAAGGAGACTCATGAACATATTGCAAGAAATTCGACAGGAAATTTATTTTTAAAAAGCAGCATGCTTTATTTAAATAATCTTCACAATGCAGCTGTTCTAAATAACTTTTTATTATACTGACCCAACATGTTTCTTGTTAATTACAGAGAAGTGGGATGGTTTAATCTTCTTATGGCAGAATAGTTTCATTATGATGTTTCTGGGTTGTAGGTATGTTCAACATCAGAGTTTTATTTGGGAAACATTTGTCCTGAAAAAAATTGTCCTCTCAGAATAAAGAAAATCTCATGGCTTGAATCAAAAACACATCTCCAGATGCTTTTAATAAAAGTAGATTTGTGGTTATACTTTTACAGCTTGGTTTCTTTTAACATGTGATTGCTTAAAACGGCACCTTATTAAGTCAGTGGTCTTGAAAACAAACAGTATTTGTACTGCAAATAAAGTTAAATTATGCTTTAATACTTGAAATAGTATATCTAGAATTTCTGCAGTTGTAGCCAATAGAACAGTCAGAGGAAAATTTGCCCTTCTCCCCCCGTTTCTCTGGAGTATTGCTCTCGCTCTTTCTCTTTTTCTTTTTTTCTTTTTTTCTTTTTTTTTCTTTTTTTTTTCCTTCCCTCCTCTCTAGTCACTGAAAACTTAAGACTGAATCAAAATTTGTATTTGATTGATGAGACCTTTCTCACTTCAGTGAGATCTGGCTTTTGATATTTTGGTCAGACTTGATTTCTAACAGAACCTAGCAGGCTCCTGGGACTGCCATGTGAACAAAATCAAGGTTGAGGAAGTTTTTGCATTCAGAATGAAAGCAACTACCTATTAGACTCTGTGAAATACGGAGATCTCTCTTGAACAAAATTTTAGGAAGTTTCTTAGTTTCTTTTCTTTGTTCTCATTGTGGAATTCTAGGCAGCCAAACTTAACCATTTAACCACTAACTTAACCATTAAAGCACAAACTTTATGTAGTAATGAGATTATGACTAATATATTTATGAATAGGTATAGGATCCACTGTAATGATGAATCTCGAATCTAGAGAAGCACTGGAGACAACTGGCTAAGAATTGTATTACATGCACGTGGAACTTGACTTGATATTTACTCGAATAGCTACATGTTCGCAAGCAATGACTGGAGATAGCCAGGATTTCAATTTCATCAGTAAGAGGTCAAATTGAAAAAGTTAAAACTGTTATCTCCATGAAAATGTCTGTTGAAATTTTTTGGGAGATGAGGAAAATAGATGACGGTAGATCCGGGCTATTTTTCCCCTCCCTTTTAACCCCTTCAGAAACCATAGGGCTGATTAAGAATGTCCTTTAAATAACACAGGAGAGTGTAATTGGAGAGAGGAGGAAAAAAAAAAAGGATTGGGATAGGAGAATGAAGAAAAGGAAGACCATTCAAAGAGGAACAAACACAACTATTTGACAAGTGATTGTCAGGGCAGAGAGAGCTGGGTAGAGTCTCATTCTGAGGCTCTTTTAGGAGGTCATCAGTAAGATCAGTCTTGAGTGAGATGGCAGGATAGGTTTTAAGGCAGGTTATGATGCTGGTACACCTTCTCTGTGAATGGAAGAGACTTGAATTGCTGGAGGTTGGGGCACAGTTAAGGGGAAAATAAGAGATGAGAACTGGAATTAGGCTACTGGTTTTGGTAGCAGGAGTACAGAACAGCAGCACACAGGCAATATCCATATCTGTCATGGGGAGAAGGAGGCAGGGGAGGGAAGTGTAAACTTTGGAGATTGATATTCAGTATGGAACCAATATATGTTTTAGGAGTGCTATGGTGATTTACTCAAGAGTGAGTTAATCCTGTTATGTGACGTGTCCAAGTATTAGACATTTTGATTAAATTGAGAGATTATCAAATACATACTTCTGTGGTTATGATCTCATTTAAGACCCTGCTTTTCTGCAAGATGGATTTTTGTAATTGATTCCATTTTAAAATGAGAAATCAAAAAACTTCTCAGTTCTCCCTGTCCTGATTTTGGCTAAGAGTGTTCTTTTTCATAAAGCTAGTTTTACCAAGGGGGCTGCACTGTGTATTTCACGTGCAAGCTTTGATGGTATCTTCAGCAGCCCATTTCTAAACTCCATCAATGCCTGTTTGTATTTTGTTGCTATGAGATACCTCTATTCTATCTCTACCACAGAAAGGAGTGGCTTTAAAATGCTAATATATACTGTCTTAATTTTCAATATTTTCAGTTTTCCTTTGTATGTTTCAGGCCATCTGTTTCACAGCCTATGCTTCAACTACTTGGTGTTACTCAGACAATCTGCTTGAAAAAAAATCCATACCTTAGTGAAGTTTCCTTGAGGAGGGGGTAGGAGAGTCACTGACTACAGTGTCTTTCTTCCTAATTGGTGACCCTTTCAGACACCTTTCACTGGGCTCTCTAGCGGATGAGATTGAGCAGAGGGTTTGGACTAAATGATCTCTGGAGATCCCTTCCAACCTCAACTGTTCTGTGATTCTGTGATTGCCAGTGCCCCAATGCAGAATGTGGTCTGCGCTAGACGGCAAAATACTTTGCAGCAAACTTTGGCCTAATCTTGTAAAGGCAGAACTTCATATTGGCTGTGAGTTGAATTTATGGTGAATTGATGGAAATGTGTGGGATAACTAACTCCTCCAAGGTGTGTGGGAGTCTATTGTTTTTTTTCTGCAGACAGAAAATACTGAACACGAGACAAGTTTTTCTAGTGTGTTATTTTCATTTATTAAAAAATGGGAACTTGGAAACTGAATGGAGTCACATGATGTTAAAACACTCTATGATAAGGCAACAGGCCTTTTAGCTGAAGAGACTGTCTCATCTCTTGGCTTCAGCAAAGCCAGTGTCTCGTGGCATTCTGAAAGTCTGGGAAGCTTTTGCTTTAGATGAAATTATATAACATATACATAAAGTGTTATGAAGGAACTGTAGAAGATTGGCATGAATAATCCTCTGTCAAACTGATGTGTCTTTTAGTTTAAACAGCTTTTCCTTACCTCTTGCACATTGTCTTAAATATAACTCCAGAGAAAAAGAAAAATATTTTCTATCATCTGCAAAGAAATAGTGGATTTAAGTAATGGCAAAGAAAGCTTTCAGTAGGTTTTAAGAAACTCAGGCTTCCAACAAGAATCCTGGCTTTCTGGAGTGGATGGTCAAGGGAACTTGTGGAATTTCCATCATGAAATGCTCTTCAGAACAGGTTAAACAGGCATCTCTGCAGAATAATGTGGGTATAGCTGTTCCTGCCTGAGGCCAAGAGACTGGATAAGTTGACCGCCTGAGGTGTCTTCTAAGCTTCTATTTTGTATGTTCATATGAGTGTGTTGGGTTTTTTGGGTTTTTTTGATCATTTGTTTACCTCCTTTTTTTTTTTTCCTCTCTCTCTCCTTCTTACATATGAGGTCAATTTCAAATAGTAGGATTCCATATCAGATGCTCATACTGCAAAACAACCACAGGTCCCACTGAATACTAAAACTGTGTCAAAATCTTCTTCTGTGGGAAAGATAACTTAATGAGCTGTAACAAAGAGGTTCTTGCAGGCATTTTTGTTGTTACCTGTGACTGCATCCTATCAGTACTCCAACTGCCCTTAATACTGCTGCTGGAGAATCTTGGACTAAATTGTAATGTATTTGCAACTCTGGGTGACGCTTCCTACTTTGAAATGTACTTACTTTGAAAACTTCAGGATGCTGTTTACGGGAGTGGCAGGCAGAAAGAGTGGAAACATGGACAGAAATAACCTGGAGGACTAAGGGAGGAGACAGAGCAGCCTGCGTTTTTTGTGGGCTGTGCTTTCTTCTGAAACTTGGGCAGACTGCTCTGAGGCATTACCAGGCTGTTATTAATGTAAATCTCCAGTTTGTTACACGTAGTGTCTCATGAATGAAGTGTTACATATGTAGGATGTTTTTTAAGGTCTACCTATGCAAATTGAAGGACAACTGTTTAAGTGGTGAGTGTTCATTTAATGAAGAGCTGCTAAATATTCAATTTAATATTTGTGAGTCAACGTTATTAATTTTGTCATATTCTTTAGGGACTACCTATTATTTTAGTTCTGTCTTCTAAACATCACATTATCCCTGTTCCATCCCCAGGAGCCTATGGGACAGTACAATGCCCTGTTTATGCATGGGAACCCGAGGCGCAGACAGAGAATGGTTAAAAACATCTACTTCATTTTGAGTAGGGGTGTAGGGTGAGGCCTCTTTCAGAGGGTTTAGTGTTACGTTGAAGTACTTGCCTCTTGAATACAGCATTTACTGCTTGTCAAACACAGTCTGTCAGGAAAAGTGAATTCTCTAGCATCGTTTTGTTAGGACTTTGTACCTTGGCAGAATTCTTGTTTGCTTGTTCTGTCTTACAAGTCTTTCAGCTATTAACTACAGGCTTCTAGCTTCCACAGTAAGTTACAGGAGGGCCTACTGAATGTACACATTGGGAGTTCTGTATAAAGTGGAGACATTTAAGAGGGGAAGTATATTAAGTGCTATTTTCCAAGTATTTTTAATGATCAGATCATAATATATATGCAGCATGGAGATAAGGTGAGTTCAGTTAATGCATGCAGTTTTTGAGTGCTTGGCTTTGTAGCAAGCCACGTCTGCTAACATGGAAAGGAGTGGGAATAACTCTGTGTACACTGGTATAATATTATTTGTGCACACTTTTCAGGTGGAGCAAGGAATTTGAATTGACGTTTACTTCAGAGTACATTAGTATCTGGGCTTTTAGTGCTGGGCTTTGTCCTTTCCAGAGCCCGTGCCACTCTTTCTTCTGTTTCTTTTCTATTACCTACTCTTCATTCCCTTGTTACTTGATGTTAGTCATTCTGAGTGTTGCTAAAGAGAAGAAAAAAATATTTTTTTACTTAGTAGCTGTCTACTTTCCATCTGGAATAGCTGGGAGCAGTTACTGTAGAGAAAGTCATCTTTTGATGTTGTAATTTTGAGTGAAGAGCGGCTGGTTAGTACCTCTGTGGGAAGGCTGCCTGTACAACCTGATGAGCACTGCAAGCTATGGGGGGTAAATTAGCATAGAGAGTAGTGACTCTTCAGAGATTTCTAGCTCCAGCAGTTTTACTAAGCAAGTAAAATGCTATTCAAAATAAGATTTTTTTTTTTCTTTGAAGTTTGCCATTTGTCTAAAAATATTTAGTTAAATTGTGAAATCAGCTCCACTGCACAAAGGGTAGCACACCTGTGAAGGTTAGGTTACTGTGCCAAAGCATCAATTTATTTCTAACACTTAAATACTCTGATTTCAAACATCTAATATAACCAAAACTTGTTCCTTCCCTCCTAGCCTTATTCGCAAATAGAACCGAACCATTTTGACTGAGGGGAGAACTAAATCAGAAAACCCAATCAATCCCATGTACCAAAGATCACAAAAATTCAACACAAAAGACTTTAAGACTAGAGATTTGATAGAGTTGCAAGAAGCCAAAAAGTTCTTCCATCAGTAATGTTAAGGAACCTTAATCATATGTTTTCCTGTAAAGGAGGGTTTTAAATTTTACCCATATTCTTATTCATGACATTTTAAAAATACTCCTTTTGTTTTGTTGTCTTTCAGATGATATTAACTGTGTTTCTGAGCAACAATGAGCAAATTTTGACAGAAGTTCCAATTACACCGGAAACAACCTGCCGTGATGTAGTAGAGTTCTGCAAAGAACCCGGGGAAGGAAGCTGCCATCTGGCTGAAGTATGGCGTGGAAACGGTAAGAGAAGTGGTGGGAAATGATTTAAATATATTTGTCATGTATGAAAAGGTAAAACTCTTCTACCTGAATGATTTCAAATTTTATTTTGCTCTTTTTGTAGTAAACTTTAATGCAAAATACTAAGACTTTTGAATGTGGAAATTCATTATCTGTAAAGATGAATACATTTTCCTTGACCTTTTTTGATCCTTCCTCAGTGTGATAAAATGTTCATGTTAGTAAAATATCAGTGCTCTGAATTTCAGATTTTCAACTTACATAAGCAAGTCAGAGGACTCGGTATTCCCATTCTCTTCACATTTCTTCTCTCTCTCCCAAGTAAAAGGTGGGAGTAGAGTTCAGTTCTAAAGTCATTGCTTACAAATAAGCATACAAATATGTAGGATGGAGAGCATTTAAATGACAATATGGAATCTCAATGATCCCTCACAAGTGGGTGCAGATCACTACCTGCATTTCTTTCTAATCCTGTTTCCTCTCTGTGAGGCATATGAATAGGACCTGTGACTTGAGCAAAGGGTTTTTTTTTTCTTCTTCTTTTTTTTTCCCTTCTCTATCATGAGTAATAGAAGATCTGCAATCTGAATTATGCCAGAATGTGGCATATATATCCAGCCAGAAGCTGGGTGCATTTCCACAGCTTCTTTGTGAACGTTTCCCCTCAAAGGTTTGACAGTCACCCTGGGGCAGGGGGAGGCAGCGGTGCCTGGCTCCTGGTTGTGCCGCAGTTGTTATCTTGCGGAATAATTGGATAGGCAGTTTTCTCTGAAATGTGTCAGAAAAACTATTATGGATTCTTTTTCTAGATGAGTTCTTTCAATTATGTTTAGTCCAAGAATCCTGGATATAGTATATCGGTATATAGAGGTTATGGTATATCAAGATACGAATGTGAGTGGAATCATTGTGTGGGTGAGGACTGTGTTTTCGTAGGATCTTATCCTTCAGTTACTATGGCTGTCATGACTTGATTCCTAAATCTTCCATAGAAATGAGTAGTGTTGCTTTTTTGTTTGTTTCTTTGCTTTTGGGCTTTTTTTTTTTTTTCTTCAGCTGTCTTTCTGTCAGAGAAACCTATTGCATTCTTCTAGAATATCTTTTTCTCCCAGAAACTGTTCTAATACTTGGTCAAGGCAAAAAGTGCCTCAAAGAGTAATTTCCTAATTGGATTTGAACTTGCAGAATTTAGGCAAGAGTTAGCAGAAGAGAAGTTAAGAATGTCTGCAGTTCTGGGATACAAATTCAGTTCATATTTAGAAAACTTAAAAGGGGCTTAAGACTCTTTCAAACTGGAAGTGATGAGTCTGTCACATGTATAGATTTATGAAATTGATCTGCAGATTAAGTGTTGAATAGCCCTGGAATATCCCTAGTATCCTGCAATCAGTTGTTTGTAAAAATGTAACCTGTATGTTTCTCTCTTGTTCCTGCTTCTGGCTTTACAGTGCTTTGAGGGGATGCTTCCTCAAAAATGCAGAGAATGTTATCAGCCAGCTTCAAAGGATGGAGGGTAACTACTCAGTGATCCACAGCATTTTGAAACACTTAGGTCTGGCAAACAGAAGCACACATTTTCCATAGTAGCTACTAAGATTGATAAAATACTTATTTGTGGATATAACACATAATTTCTCAAAAGATTTGAGGCTAAAAGTTCCTATCAGTGTCACTACAAAGAAATAAACAATCTCCAGAAAGATACAGTGGAGTGTCTAAGAGTAAATTTAGCTGTTTGCCAATTTGAGTCATGTCCTGCCATAATCAGTAGAGATGCAGTTATTGCATTAGTGAAACATAAGGATATTCAAATACAGCAAGTGATCCAGTTTGGTGATATCTTCCGTTTCTTGAGTTCTCAAACCGGCTGGTGTTGCTGGCAAAAAATGGTGGCCTGCATGGCAGCTTTGATGCTCTCTAGCAGGAATTTCACCACACGCATCTTAATTTGTTTTACTTAAACGTAGGCTACTGTCTTAAGGTCTGTGTGATGGTGGGATGCGAGGCTTCTCAGTGAAACAACCTGAAGCATTTTTTTAACATGGCAGAACAAGATATTTTTTCCTTCAGCTGTTCCTGAGAGCAAAGGTAAAAATCTTTTTACTGAAGCTTTTAAAAATAATTCTGCCTGGAACAGAGATCTGAAAACTTGCATATAAAGAGTTAAGCTCAACAGTAACAAACAACTGAAACTGTAGTTCAGAGTGGGAAGTGTGAAGAGACTTGCAAAGGAGTTGTTGCATGCTGTGCCAGGAAGAAATATATATGGAGAAATGGATTTATTTTGTGTCTGATCCCTCAACCCTGATCCTCAAGAGAGGTCTACAAGTCTACAATTTTTTTTTTTGTCAAAAGACTTTTGAAAAGTTAAGATTAAAACAATAATTAATAGAGAAAGTCATGGATTGGTGTGTGTGGATTTTTAAATTATTTTTTTTGGTAGCACCCTATAAATGCTTGTCTTTCTTACTAATCTCTGCTTATTGCATAGGTGATATATCATTCTCTTTTCTCATAAGATAGAACCACCTTTTTTTCTTAATGTTCTTGACTTCTCTCTTCTGCAGGTAGCCACAGCCACCTCTTTTTGACAGTGTCACTACATATAATAATAATAATCCATACCTAGTTGAATTCAAAGTAATTAAGTTTGTAGACTGTAGTTTTTATATTGGATGAGAGACGTTTGTGTGCCCAAAATCTTGTCAGTTTTTCTAAACGGTATCTAACTAATAAGTGTATTTTCTCCTAATAGTCTTCACTTTATCTGCACACACATTCATATACAGGAATGCAGGATTTTATTTTTAGAGGGTGACAGAAATAGGCCATTTCCAGGAAAACGCTGCTCTAAAAAATCCATGTAACTTTGTGTCCAAGATTATGCAAAATTCCTCAAACTTAGAGGAAACTTAGTGTTATATATCTATTATCTTTGCTTTTCTGTGCTTGTGTGTATATGTAGCAAGGAAATGGTTGAGAAGCTTCCCAAGAGCTGGAAAGTAATTGAGCATAGTTAGTATTGTGGTTAAAGAACTTTTTTTTTTTCCTCAGTTTGCTTAAAAAAGCAACAAACAAACAAACAAAAAACCCCATAATATTTGGTGTCTGTACTTTGTTCTGATAGATTGGTACCTTCTGTAGCACCTGATGCTTTGCCAATTTGACATTTTCTTCTCTTGTATGTATTTCTCAGGATGTAACAGGAGGAGAAGGCTCAGAATTATCTTCCTTATTCCCCAGCTATTGCAAATTGCAGCTGGAAGGAGCTTGTAAGACAAGTGTGATGCCAGGAACCTGTAGTGCATTCCAAAAGAAAGTCGGTTTCGATCTTTAAAATCCACCCACTATTCAATTACCCACTTCCATTTACTTCTGCAATACCCTTCAGCAACTGGTATTGTTGATCTTCCTGTGTTTAGCTGTAAAACAGAGTCACATGGCTGAAAGAAATAGGTGTTTACTGGAAGTGTAATTCTGCAAACCTTGACCACTTGGAGTGGGGGTAAGTGGTGAGGGAAAATGCATTCCTGGAACGGCAGGAAAATCCTGACTGAGACTTACCATGTGTTCTGGTTTTGGGTATAGCAGATAGAAACATTTATTTCAAAATGGTAGGATAGTTGTAATTGGGATAAAATGAGATTCTGGAATTGCTCTAATTTAATATCATGTATGCAGTTAGAGCAGAAAAAGGATTTTTTTTCTTTTATGCATTTTTCCCATCGGTGTGGTTACCTGTGTGAGTTTTTCAGGGTGTTTCAGACATAACAAAATACTTGAAACTTGCTCATTCTCAAAATTCTTTATTAAAAAGAAAGGGTTCAAATTCACTTTTTAGGATAGTTTTCCAAAATTTTCATCCAACTCAATCTAGCGCATCTTTTGCAAGTGACTGTGTGTATGTGTATCTTCCAACAGTATTGGAAACACAATTGCTGACAGGCACGTCTAGAGCTTTAAGAACTGCAAAGTTCAAACTGCATTATTACTATTATTATTGAATATTAAACAACAGGTGTTTCTGAAAAATATTTTTTAATGCTAACATAACTTACAGCAAGTATAAGATAATGCTTTCTGTCTGCAGCTTTTTTTCATTTTAAAGGAGTTATTATGGACTTCAGCGCTCATCGTATCTTGTGTCAAGTGTTACTGTCTATTTGAACGTCCTATTTTTAGAAGTTGTTTTTTTTGTGGCTAATTTGCACAGGACAGTTAGTGCCTCTTCATTCTTTTTATTTTCCTGTTTCAGTTGCATTCTGACCTTGCGCTCTGTCTAGTTCACAGCAACATATTCCAAGTTGTTTTGGTGAAAGAATTGCAAAAGTGGTACAAAATGTCTCTCCCTTTTCTCTCCATTGATGTGTCAGAAATATTAGCCTTCATTCTTCAGGGTACTTTGTGTAAATAGAACCTTTTATTTGGAATAGCTTCAAGGACTGAGGCCTTGACTTGGATTGGGGAAGCACCATAGCCAGCAGTGGTGGCTGCATCTGCTCCCCCCATGCCAGAATTAACCCCACACTGTTTTGAATCAGACATCCAGGTTCTGGATACTTTACTATCGAGCCACAGTTCTTGTGAGATTCAGCTAGCGACTTCTTTCTTGGTTAAAAATTCCAAAAGCTTCAGTTCTTCTGCCTAAAGCCTCTGGACTAAACCATTCAGGTATTTTATCCACTGTGATCTTTATAAGACTCACACTGCAATTTTAGTTAATACACTTCAAAGCACTTGAAATCTTATGGTACTTTGGGAGTTGAAAAACCTGAAAATCATGTTTTTGAAGTTCCTTTTCAAGAACGGAGCTGTCATAAGCCACTGACTATGTTCATGTGTGTGTAGGTAATATTGACAGTAGTTCTTAGAATCCACTTAAGTGAGGGACAAGAAGAAGAAAAGCATTTTTAAACTGTTTTTTGATCTATTTAATTAGTCTGTGATTTAAATGACTATTGAAAGTAGCTAGAGCAAACTATTGCTTATCTGTTCTATTCACACATCTATATCCTGTGAAGTCTTCTTAATCTAGGTAGTGCAGGAAATAGTAAACAGATAGTGGTGGCTAATCTGTTTCCTCCCTTGTTAATCTTTTGGAGCTTGTACCTGGAGGCAAATCTAAAGGGTTGTTTGTGTTTTATTAACCTTTCCCTCTGCTGTTTTGATACCTACTATGTTTGTTAGTGTTTTGTCTATATCTTTGGATATTCCCAGAGTATAAAAATTTAAACTTGAGCAAGAAAAAGGCATACAGAGAAAGGTTATTATTAGATGTGAGGAGAAAATTTCTGCCCTGGAAACATTTTGGTTCATTTCCCTGTGGAGTTTTTTTTCTATCATTTTTCAGATGAAAAATAATCTTCTCTTCCTCTCCTGTCCAAAGGCAATCTAAGCTTTAAAAGGAAATACTTTCAAAACTACCTGCTATGGTGTCATTAGCAGACCTGGATTTGAGAATAACTGAAACGAGGGAAAAATGCAATTAGAAGAATGTTTTTAGATTTAAACAAATGTGTCTGCAGAGTGCAGTGTCTGAAGAATGTTTATTCTGTTCTTCAGTTAAATTATTCCTCAGATTGTTGTTACACGTGAAGTCAGTGACAGCCTAAGAGGCTGTCCTGTGGCGGTGGTAAGATGAAGGAAGGAAGATGAAGGGCTTGGGGCAGTTGCAGAGAAGGGATACTTGAGCATCAGAAGTGAGCAGCATTCCTCAAGAAATAGTGAATGTGAAGAATTCCTCAAGAAAAAGTGAATTTGATATTTTTGAAATAATTGTAGAACTGAATTTCCCTAAAAGCTTTGGACTGTGTATGGAGAGAAGTATACTTATGTACCAATCACCGCTGTTTTAATAATATTTATTATCATTGTGTAGCTTCTGCTGTATAGATTTGACTGATGCAGTCAGCAACTAAATGTTTTTTCTTGATATATTGAGCTTTCTGTATCTTTAGTGTATGACATTTCTTTTGATAAAATGTTTCTGATACTCCTTGGTGTTAATAGCAAACAGCTACTTCTGGGAGGCTCCACTGTCCTGGAATCATGTTTGTTGTGTAGGAAGTGCTTGACACAGAGCAAGGCACAACCCACCCCTACCCCACCTTTTTTTTTTTTTTTTCTTTTTTTCCT
>NW_010589017.1:19439-72098 GCF_000705375.1 Tinamus guttatus | reverse complement strand
TAAGAGGGAGACTTTCCAGCTTAAATAAAATGATTTCAAAATAAAAGCATGTATCATTATGGAAACATGAAAAATTCTGTAAATATTTTCATTTTGAAATCCTAAATACATGGTGTGTAACCTTCTAATAATAGTATACTTGATAGATTTGAAGTAATTACTATATTACATAAATGGTTTGCATTTCTTTAGGGGGAAAAGAGAAACTGTTGAATAGGACTTAACCCTTATTTGCTCTAAGATTTGTCAATAGTTCCACTTATGTCAGAAGCTACTGTGCAGTGCAGTGTCTAGGAATGGGTGTACCTGTTCAAGTGCCTAGAGGGAGCAGAACATAACAATGTGTTTTTAATCTGAACAGAAACCATGAGGTTGAAAGTGACTGCGTTTTAAGATTAGAATAAGAAATGCATCTGGGGATGGGGAGAAAAGGTGCAAAGATCAGGCATCTGTACAGTTTTTTTTTTTGGGGGGGGGGAGTATGGTTTTAAATACTAGTTATGCATTAACTAATTAATTAGTAAGGAACAAGCTACGTCATTGTAACAGACTAATATGTTTTCTGTTGCTGTCTGTTTGTTCCTTTGACCCCACCTAAGGAAAAATGTGTTAGATGGATTGAATGTAAAATACGTTGATTTTTTTAAATGAGTTTCATCCATATATATAAAATATGTATTAATTTAAAATAGTTGAAGGATGGCTATTTTATTTTTGTGCTTGCAGAACGTCCCATACCCTTCGATCACATGATGTATGACCACCTACAGAAATGGGGGCCTCGCCGGGAAGAGGTCAAGTTTTTTCTTCGTCATGAGGAGTCACCAACTGAAAGCAATGAACAGAGTGAGTACCCTTATCTTGTACTGTTGCTACCTGAACATTAAGTATTAAAGTATTTTCTGAAGTGATTTTGGTTTGGTTGTTGTATTTTTTATTTTTTTATCAGATAGTTAGAAGATCAACCTAATTCTAGCATTGGTCACAAATATACTCTGATGCATGTCAGGTATTTTAAACACTCTTCAAATTTAAATAGTTATTACAATGGCTCTGAAAGAGAAGTTAACCGGGGCTTTGTCTTACTGGTCTATCGTGTGAATATGGGACAGTGAAGATAAGCAGAGAGGCTGTCTTTGAACTTAGTTGCTCTTAAGTGTTTTCTCTTCCATGTATTCTCCCATTTGCCCTTTGACCTTTTTTTGAAATTATTCTGTTACCGCAACATCCTGTGGTGAGGTGTTCAGCAGTTGAACTCTATATTGTATAAAGAATCATTTTTAGATGTTCCTGTAGAGGATCCTGACATGCTCAGAGGGATGGGATCCTGCTTTTCCCCCCATTCTGTCTCACCCACCCCTGCTGAAAAAGAATCGGTGAACAACTTTGCCTCTTTTGGAAACCAGACTTAAAACCTGTGTATGTGCAGTGATAATTTGCATCCTGAAAAGTTTCTGGTGTGCTTGTTTCTGTGGAAAAGTCTTTGTAAAAACAGTGCTGTATTAAGTGGAGACTCACTTAAGAGTCTGAATAAATAAAAGAATGATGAAAATAATGCAGACTGTATGTAATTTATGAGAAGACTTTGAGGTTTTGTGTTACAGGCTTTATGGCTGTCTGGCAGCCTGAAGAATAGGAAAGGAATCTTGAAGTGAGATGTACATTTGCATGCTCTGCTTATCCTTACTCATTCGACTAATCTGCCTATTTCTGACAACTAAATTTTAAGTTTTGGCTGTCTTTATTGCTTCAAGCTGGAGTTTCTTTTCATATCTCTAAATGGCTGCAGTTGGCTTTGAATGCCAGATGTAGCAACTTCAATAATGTATAAGGGATTTTTTGTTATGTTTTAGTTCTGTACTTGTAAAATCCTCATCCTTTGGGCAATATAGGAGCAATATGAATTTAAAATACAGTGTGAGAAGTTTAAGACGCACCTGAAAACCTGCTTTATTTTGCATGGAGCACCTCCTTTTTGAATCAAACATACAAAGCTTTTTAATAACTCATTTAACTACGGATCAATTTGTAGATAAAAGATCTTTCTAAGACGTTGGAAAAACTCTCCAGCATGGGCATTTAAAAACTTGTTTGGAGCTACTGCTGCTTCTGGATGTGGAAATAAGAAATAAGTCATGCTCAATCCATTCCTTTTTATAGCACAGTTGTCTAAACACAAATCAGAAAAGTGGGACCTACATGTCTTTAACAGCAGAAGTCTATGAACCTTAAGCATTCTCTGATTCTGTGAAGGGAATGTTTCTTTTCTGTCGATTCTTCTGCATACCAAGAACAGCCTAATAAGGATTTGGAACTAGCAAAACTAAAATTCATGGCTACAAGCTTTATGTAATAGCAAACAGACGATAGTGTAGGGTTGAAATGAATAATAAGAATGATTAAGTACTTACGTAAGCGATTTTACATACTTTACATAAAATTGCTGAAGTCCTGCAACGAGCAAAATGAAACTGTACTGCAAAAACAGTTACATATGAAATATTTATAGCTATTTGTAAGTACCTGATTCTTCTAAAAAGACAGAATTTGGAATTTCAACTGCACAAATATGTAGTATATTTCCTCTTAAGTATTTATTTAAGATAATTCACACTACTGATAGAAAACAAAAAAGTTCTATATGTTCATAAATGTGACAACTGAATATAAATTTTAAAAAATTACATACATACATATGTGTATACACACACATAACAGATTCAGGAATGGAAACCCATTTATTTGAAAACTGTTTTTCTCACTGTGGTGTATTTTACTTTTAGGTGTACGTCAAGTCCAAAATCAAAGAAATGGAATAAATATACCTGTGGAGAAGCGTACAGAGAATGGGGTATGTAATAAATCACATGGTGGAGTGATCAATTCCACTCATATATTCTATGCTTTAAGAAGTTTGTGCTTTTTTGATATAGTTGGAAGTAGTGAAAATACAAATCTCTTGTAGAATTTTAATTTTTATAATAAAGTGGGTATGAGGATATTGCTTTTTTCCATGAACTACACCTGAATTTTCTCTTTGGGGGGATGGGGAGAAACACACGACTCCTGTGTCATGCGAAGTCCCCAGTATCTAGCCGCGCCATTTCCTCATCTGCCCTCCTCCGTCTTCCTCTTCCTGTGTGAGAAAGAACCAGCCCTATTACTCTTGCGTACTTGTATTGCCTGCCCAGATATCTGTGCTTGTTTGACCTGCTTCACTGATACTGGTTCAGGACCAGAAAACGTATCTCTGGATTAGGTTGTTTTTAGATAAAGAGGTTAAATTTCCCTCAGAGCCACCTTTTTGTTCTGGTTTCATCTTACTCGCTTGATTCACTTTCTATACTTCTTTTTTCCCCCCACTAAGTTATTATGAAACTTCAAATTTAATAGTCTCTGTTACAGGTTATCTGTTAGGTCATGTTTGGTGATTCCTGGTTTGAACATCTTCTGTGTTACAAATAAAATATAGCACATGTTTTTTTTCAAAGCTTGAATGCCTTATGAAGCTTATGTTCCAGAGATAAAATCACTTTGCCTTTTTTTTTTTTCAAATCTTCAGTACCAGGAAAAACTCTGCGAGACATATTCTGGTTTCATTCATCCATGGCCTCCCTGCTGTTTTTACTCAAACACTCTCTAGCTACATTTGTTTATTCTTTGAAACTTTCATATTTCAAGAAAAAAATTTGACCTCACCAATTCATAGTTGTATCATCTCTGCAGAACAGCTTACATTGAGCAGTTTAGAAAGTTGTTACAATGAACCTATTGTTTTTTAAATAACAATTTTCTTTTTTTAAGGGTAAAATAACTCTTAAAAATAAAAATAAAATGGAATAGGTCTTTTTGTTCAGATGTCTTAAAACTCAAATAACAAAAAAGTAATCTTGCTGCTTCAACAATTTTGTGCCTTTGAGTTGCCTGATACTTGGCACCCAACATTTACATACACGTTGAACGAAGTGTTTTTTTCCAGTTCAGCAAGTTTTCAGCCCTTGCCAGCTGTTTTGTGTATGGCATGTGGGCCTAGTGGAAGGAATTCTTCTTTTTTTAACCCCCTATTCAAAACAGTTAATCATGTATTGCTCTCTGCACTTCTTTTTCCTGTAGAGAACACTAGCTGATATCCTGTGCTACCCAGCTCCATTTATCCTGCTGCCTTTGTCTTAGTGACAATGTAGTGAGCTCATAGTAATGTGCTAGGGGAACATAACTCTTTCATGACCTCCCAGCTCTCATCCTCCATGTAAGTCATAGCACATTTGCCTCCTTTGAGATGTAAGTGTTGCTGGAAATTTGGACTGGCATGTGCAGTACGTTTGCAAAGCTTTTGAAAATGCGGCTTTGTGTCTAGCTTGGTTTGCTGTTAATTTTCTGTGTTAAACAGAGACCAGGCAGTTCGATTCACTCTGCTGTCAGTGTGCAACTCAGTGTATATTAAAACCCCAGAATTATGGCCAAAAATAAAATTTATTAGAGAATCATTTGCTTTAAAATGGACTTTCAGCAATTTTATGAAATTACTACGCATGAGAAATTTTAAAACACAGTGAGCTTCCATTAATGTAAATTGCTATGTGTTTTGTGCCAGAAATGATACCAATTAAGTTGTGAAAAGTATAAAACTCTGATTTGCGATTGTACCAAGTTTTCAACTAGAGGGGGATGGGGAAAAAGAGGTGGCTTCAGGATCAAGGATTTAATCAGCTTATGCTTACATAATGCGTTAGGCTTATTCATTGTTACTGGCATGCTAAATGTTAGACCAGCTCTAAAATGAATGCAACCCAATGGAACTCTGAGGACAGCTAAAATCTTACCAAATACATTCAGGTATATTTTTACTGTATTTCATTGCTTTAATAATGAAATGTTTTTTATTTATTGTTTATAGACTTAGTATATGGATAAAGCTAAAAGTACGATATGCATGCAAAACTTTAAGAAGAAACGTTTCCTTCAGTGTTAAAATCAATAGTCTAGGATAAAACGATGGTCAATCTATCTTGCAGGAGTTTAGTTTAGAGGAGAATAACTCCAAGAAGTTATCTAATTTGTCATGGGCAGTGTCTTTTCTGTTCTTTGAAACTCTTGTGTGCATGGTCAGCACTTATTAGAATTATGGTGGGTTTAAAAATCACAAAATTATGTAAATCATTAATTTTTATCAGATTGTCTTCCAAATTAAAAATTGTTAGGAATAGAGTAGGTTAGGTCTCTTTAAACAGTGAAATACGCACTGCTTATAAAAAGGATACTTATCTGCAAGCACTCACCTGGGAGCTTTGCATTCTGCCTATCTAAGTATAAGGAGAAGCTATGTGAGCTGGTATAAATCAACTAGTTTTCCTACTCCTGTGATGGCCTTTTAGTGGGTCAACTTTCTGTGTTTTTGTTGTTGTTGTTTTGACACCTTTCTGCCTTTGAAAGAGAATTATGCTGTAATCAGGATCCTATCTCTTTCCACCACCATCTAGAGGTTATATGTATGTGGAAAACTTACATAATCACTTTGCCAGGAGGACAGCATAGTTTCTTGAGAGACTTTATGTGAGAATAATTGCTTCTTCCATGCCTTTGTACATGTAACTGAGCTAGTTTGATCTAGACACAAGTGATATGAAGGGGAATTTTAATTAGATATTAGGTGAAAAAACACTGTAATGAGAGTACTTGGGCATTGTAACAGATTTCTCAGAGTATGAGACTTCTATCCTTGTAGATACTCAGAATTTATCTGAACTTTATTCTGAGATTTCCAAACCGCTCTGACTGGAGGTAACTGGACCAGATAGCTTCCCAAGGTTCCTTTCTACCTAAATATTTACCCAAATTCTGCCTGATACTGGCCTTTGATTCTGTGACCTTCACTGTTCTGAGGCTCCAGATATTCTTCTACCATTTAGTCATTTCTTCATTTGTGTCAGTGGTCACAAAACAGTGGTCATACAATGCCAGTTACTGTTTACTTCTATATGGACATATATGCAATAAAAGCTTCATTCCATAGAAAGGCTGGTGGTCGGGAAATTGTGAGAAAGAGCAGATACAGTTCTAGCCACTGGGGGTCACTGGTACATAGAGGAGGGACCAAAAGTCATCGGTAGTGGTGGAGCTGCCATCCAGAGTCATCAAGAGGAAAATCAGAGTGGATCAGAGTTTTACCTAAAGGAAATACTGGAAGAAAGACTGGCTGGATGATTACAGTTTTCCAGATGAAAAGGTAATCGGGTGGCTGAGAAATTTTTGGAAATGAGACAAAGGAAAAGCAAAAATGCGTTAGGAAGTGGAAAGGATCAGGTACAGGAAGATTGAAGAAAAGCGTACAGGACAGAATACAAGTAGTCTAGTGTAGTGAAAACAGGCTGTGTGCTGTTTTGTTAGTTTGTTTTTTGTTGCTTTGCTTTATTTTTGATGAAGACAAATGCTTTTTCATGTTGCTATAGATGCTTGCTTTAAAAACTCTTTCTACTTGGTAATTTACTCTGAGAGAATGAAATCCTAGTTTGCAGTTTTCAGTGCTGTTCTCTTTAACTTTTTTGCTCTTTCTAATACAAAATTTCCACAGAGAATGCTATCAGTAAGCTTTTTTCTTGATAGATATTGATTGAAGCCTGAAGCCAGGAATTGCGAAGTAGAACCTGATTTTTATCTCTCACTATGAAATTCATTAGCTTTAATGTAACGGAAACTCAAGAAGAGGAGCAAAACTTCATCACTCAAACTGGAAATTACATTCTTGTGAACCTTCTTAGTCTTGAAGCTTTGGCAGATAAAGCTGAGAATTAGGAGGTAACAAAATGAATGTTTATGGTAAAATGAATGCCATCAGGCAATTAGATAGATGAGCAAATAGTTTTGCAATCAAGCAAATCTGACTTCAGCCTGAAGGGGAACTGCTCATCAAAATTCAAGTAACGGGGAGGTTAAAACTTGTAGGTTTATGTATACACAGAGCAGCTAGGAGTAGAACTGAATTAACTGAGGAGAGCATCAGGGATAAATCTGGATCACTCAGGTAATCTAAAATAGTTTGTCCATTTTTTTAACTCTCCTTGGAAGTGTGGTTGCTCTAATCTGCCCGCAAGTGCAGATGCATTTCACAAGAAATTCATGTGGCATCAGCAATCTGATGGCCAAGAGGCAGTATAGCATTTTAGAGTGCATAAGTATTGTGCAACTATGATACAGTGTTATTAAATGCCATCTGGTAGTTTGTTTTGTTGCACTATATACTGTATTATTGAAGCTTGTGGTGAGGTATATATAGCACTGTAGTTTCCATAAATGACAATGAAATTCAAACAGTTTGACACTGCTATAACAAACGAGTCAAGTCATTAAACCCTGCAACATCTGAATTCTTATCTTAATGATAAATAAATGAAATAAAAGTAGTTTCTTGAACCACTCTTCAAAGTACTTCAACTTAGTATTGTGCATATGCACAAAAAAAAAAGAAGGGGGAGAGCCTTGGAAGAAGTTTGTATTTGTAAGACGTAGCACTTGCACAGTTTTGGCTAAATATGACTAAATAGAAAGTTGTTAGGCTTGGGAATCTAGATTCTTTCAGAGAGATCTCTATTCTAACCAAATAACATAATGAAAGGATGATATAAGGTAATTTAGATGCAAGGAATTCCGGCAATGGCTTCTTTTTAAGGCTATTTCTTAGAAACTTTCTGGAACATTTTGACTATGCAGAAGTCAGATCCAGGTTCTCCCAGCTTTCTGCTGGAGTTTTGTCTGTTCCTTTTTAAAGGAGACAAAAATGATTGTATCTGCCACTTTTGCTAATGTCTTCCCTAGTCTGAGACATGCAGGGAAAAGAATCACAGGAATGTGAGAGAGGGCAGCCTTGCTGCACCTGTGCTTCAAACTTCTCACTGAAGCCCTGGGCTGGCTTAATGCAGTTTGGGTCCTCCTCAAAACTAATGGAATTCTTGGTTAAATCTCTCTGAATCCATTTTGCAGTGATATGGCAGTATTTTGCTCATCAAAAAACACAAAACTAATCCAACTATAGAACTTTAGGAAAAACAAACAAACAAAATTACGATCTAAAAATAGTTTTGGTGCATCCAAAAAGCCCTTGAATTCTTCCTGGGCTAGAAATCCCTGGCTCTCTACACTTCAGTATTGAGCAGCTTATGTAGGATAAAACGTCTGTAACGCTAATAACTATGTGATCTCATAGAAAGAGCTTTTATGAAACTGTAAGGAATCCAAAACACCTAAACTGGCAAGTCCTTCTGAGACCTTTTGTAAACTCTCTGGGCAGAATCATGTCCTTAGGTCTGGAATGTCACGCACCCTGTTCTGATGTGTTCTGTGCCATCTCAAACATGTTTCAATCTGTAATGGACAAAGTTTCTGGATGTTTGCCTTTTTGGTGGGTAATTTGATAAATTTCATCACATTATTTATTCTGTGATTATTTTCCTGTCATAAGTAACTGGTAGCTAATAAGAATGAGTATTAATTATAACTTTATATATGTTATTTCATTTACTTTGAGGGATCTAAGGCTAACTGGGAGGGGGAGCACTCTACCTGCTTGCTTGAAACACTGAGAAGGGAGGGACCTTTTCCTTCCATGTCTTCTCCATCCATTTGCACCACTTTCAATTTCTGTAGATCTAGAAACCCAGTATCTCTTTAAATAAGTATAGGTAAGAGATTCATTCATAGTGTGCAGAGTAACACATTTTTCACCTTATTCATTTTATATATGTATATATTTTGTATTTTCCTGTTTGTCTTTCGTCCTCATCTTACCTTGGTGAGAGAGAACAAAATGTACTGTGGTAGGAGGTTAAATAGGACAAGACTTCATTTTATTTGCGTTACTGCAGTATTCAACTGCAGTACTTCATTTTGTGTATTTTTGATCCAGTGAACACAAAGAAATAATACTTTTTTTTGTTAAGCATATAGAGAATTGTGTACAATTGTTTGATCCTTATTTAAAAAGCAAAATAATGGTTTAGAATACATGAATACTTCAGCTGATGTGTATAACATTATGCCCATTTGCTCATAGAATAAACTTTACCTCAAGAGTTCACTTGTTTTTCAAGAAATATTGCTCTGCTTTCATGATCCTTGATACTGATATTCACTGTCATTGAAATTTAAATGCCTTTTGTCACAGTTCTGTCCTTTTGTAGTTGTCTCAATATCGTTCATTATTTAATGAAAGATTTTGATATAAAACTATTGTAAGGAAGATAAGTTTTCAGGTATCTCCATTCCTTTGTTTCTGTATTCATTTTGAGACAGATTATGAAATTCACTGCTTTTGGCTATACCCGTAAGAGCTCTCTATTGCTTGAGGTTTCAGGTTATCCGTGTGTCTCTGAGCACCTTTCCAGTTCTGAGCAGGACACTTGCCCATATTTACAAGGCAAGCTATTCCTTTTTAGGCCACTTTGAGCTGTGTCTCTTGTAGCTTGACATCTGCAGGTTAGTATTTCTTCTCTTCTCTTCCACAGTCTCTGGGTTTTTGTGCAGTGGTGCTGTGGCCTCCTTTCTCTGACACGTCTATGGTATATTCACTGACTCATTCATTTAGTTTCCTGTCCATCTAGTATTTGGGCCCCTCGCATACCTACTTCCCACCCACAGGTTTTTCCCAGACTGGAGAACCTTTTCATTTCTCTATTGTTGTCTCTGCAACTGCTTCCTGCCCCAATTGCTGTTAGGTTTGCTCCCCCACTAGTCTTCCTCAGATCAAAGTGAAGAAAATGAAAGTCCCTCAGGCTAATTTAGGAGTGAGGAAATCCAACTTGTTTGTCTTCTCATATTCCTACAGGACAATCTTGCTCTGTAGCTCCTACCTTTTCTTGCTTGCTAAAAATAAGCCTGTTCTTTATGCAGCTGGAATATTCACTCTATTGTGCTCGGACATACAATCCTTCAGTGTCCTTATGGAGACCCATTTGGCTGGATCTCTTGTGTAAGTGCACTGAGCCCTGCTTGCGTGGTTTTTTTTCTTGAAAGAATGAAGAATGAACTTGCATGTCATTTTTGAGTTTTACAAGGTAAACTACAGCTTTTTGTGTTTTTCATCTTCCATAATTTTAGAGACATAAGAAACTGGTAATGGGGCTTAGTATTTTCTTTAGTGTTTAATATTTTAAAATCTTTAGGTTTTGGCTTGCAGCTTGACTTTTGTTATTGCACACATGCTTTATTTCTGGCTCATGTTTTCATCTTTTTGTGCATAAGCATTAAGAGAAAGCTGAAATGTGTAGGAAAAGTACATAACAAACAAACCATAAATTATGTAAATAAAACTGTATCATACTTGTCTCAAATGCAATATTTGCCTTCTGTAGATGTCTCTGTTAACAAACTGTCCTTGTTATATATCACACAGTATGTTTTTCTGTCAATTTGAACACTAAAACTAAATGGTGTTCTTTATATACTGGTATTCAATTTTTGCACTAATTGTTTCATTTTATGTAACAATGAGAAAAATCCCCATATTTTTGTTATAAGATAAGTTGTCTGTGTTCTTATACCTTCAGTTTATCATATAACCATAGGGGAAAAATGTGTATTGCCCAACATTTTCCATTGAATATGAAAAATCCAATGAATCAGTCTGATCATAGCTGACAGCTGGCTTGATCTTGCCAGGATTATGTCTTTCACTGCTGGCAAAATCCACTAGCCTTTTCCGTTAACTGATTGATGAATGCGGAGAGGCAGCTTTTCATATTGATAAAGAACTTGGGGAAACCTTTACGTGATATGGAATAAGATAAAAATATCCTACTCCTGTTGATTGCACTGGACTAAAAGCCATCCAGGAACCCATAAGATGTGATGGCTGGTGTGATTTGTGTACAGCAGAGAGCAATCAGTTAGTGTAGATGTAGATGGAAAGTAACAGAAACTTGGAGTTGAAGCAGGTTGAAGCAATGCAAAACTTTACAGCTGATGGGCAATGCTGCAAAATAAAGATGTGCTCTCTTGCCATTACGTGGGAAAAGAGCAAACAGGTAATTAATTACTCTACAAAACTTGCTAGTCTTATATGTTAGTGAACTTTTTTTTTTTTTTTTTTTTTTTTTTTTTTTATTACTATATTGCTTTCACTGTTGAGTTTAAATGATTGTGGGTTTCATTGCCATATGACCCAAAGTGCAGACTAGTTAGTTTTGGTAACTGCTTAGCTCTGAAATGAAGTTCTGCGTAAATCAGATTGGTTGATTGATCCATTTGTTATCACTTTAAACTACAAAAAAACTTTATCAAAAGGGGTCAAAAATGATTCAAAATGTCATGGTCGGCTTTTGCTCTTAACAACTTAGTTTTGTGGAATGTGCAAGTGATGCCAAGTTTCAGAATGTATCTTTCAATTGCAAGTTATTTATTTTCAGTACTACTTTGTTTAGAAATGTTTTATTACACCATTCTCATGTAAACAATATTACATCGTGACAGAAAAATATGATATTGAGACCATTACTTAGGGGAAGAGTAAACACATATTGGCTGCTAAACATGTTATTTGTGAGACTTATTATAAGTACATTTTAACCATAATGAACTAGCACAAGACATTGTTTTTCTTCAAAACACAGAAAAATATAGTTCCAAAGTTCTATTTTTTATTTTTTTTAAATTTTTTTTAAAGCAACTTGGGCAACGTGTTTTGAAAGTCAGAGACAGAGCTATTATTCATAATTACTTTGAGTATAAGGGTTGGTATTTTAAACAGGTCTGAAGTTCTACACACAGCTATTGCTATCAACAGGTTTAAGACTTCTGTGGCTGTTATTAGGATAAGGAAAGGATAAGGAAAAATATTCAAAATAATGACCTCTAGATAATACCTTTTGATGTTTTAGGAGTCAGTTTGTGATGCACTGTAGTAGATGTTTGCTATATGGTTAAGTTCTTTTGAAAGTTTGGAAATCTCTTCGTTTTTTGCTTTGTTTTTCATTCTGTCTAATTAATTTCTTGGGTTATTTTGGGCATTTGACCCAAAGTAAAGGGCCACCTCGCATCTGAGAGTTGTAAGAAACCAACGAGGAAACAAAGAATATTTGGTGTCTGTGACTTATGCGGGACAGACTTTAAGCCCTCATACAGAATGAACAGTTTTTTCAGTGAGTTTGAGAAACTGCCAACAAGATGGTCTAATTTAAGGAGAAATTTGGGGGTTTTATCATACACAGATTAAGTGAGATTTTTTTTTCCAGAAAATTGTGATATAATGAAACCTATTTAGTTACTCAGAGATGTTCTTAATGTGCAATAGCACAAATAATGTTTATTATAATTTTGAGTAGAACAACTAGATTACATATGTAAATATTAACTTCAGTTTATTTGATTATCAGCAAAAAGCTTCAGTTTATTTGATTATCAGCAAAAAGCAGGGATGCTAATTTTGTTTTTCTTTAATTCCCAGCATTCTGGTTGCCTTTTGATTAGCTTGTTCATTTCCATTAAGCTAAAAAAGGCATGTGCTGTTATCATCGAATTCTTTAAAATGGATTTCTGCTGCCGACATCTTTCTGACCTAATTAAAAAAAAAATGTACAGTAAAGCTGTGGATAAAGCTATTAAACTGGAAATAATGTTATCCATGTAGAGAGCCACAAACACGCCACTTTTCTAAATTTGAAAAATGATGTTTCTTTTGTCTTTTTATAGTGCCAAATACGGATTTTCACATAACTTTCTTTTTTTATTTTTGGGCACTAGAACCAGCTTTTATGAGAAATGTGGTCAAAATCTGTTACTGCTCTCAATTCTGATGATCTTTTTCTAAACTAAGGCTCAATATATCTTAGAAATGCAAGTAGATAAATAACCTGCAGTGGCTATTCTCCCTGGTGTGTTCCTTCTCATAGTGCTTGGGTAGCTCTAAAAAGCCACGTATATTCCATGTAAGGCCTATTTTATACAGAATTAACATAATAAACTCCTAGGTCTGAGGACAGGGACCAAACACTTGCTCAGGCAGTTATTCTCAGCAACTTCTCGTCAGTCTCCAAAAATTTGTTCCTGGACAAGTTAAAGTACTCCCTAAACTATGTTATTTTGAAGGAGGCCAATGGATGGACATGAAGTCAGAGCTGTGTTCATTTGGTAGCTGCCAGTCTGCTTCGCGTTGGAAGTGTAGTCATTTTTGTAGCACATTTCTTTCTTATTCCATTTACTCTTATGCCTAGTGCTGGACTTGTCACCCCTGTGGGCTTTTATGTAGCTGTCTACATTACTTGTTTTTGGCAGCTCTGCAAAGATAAATCTCTAATCTGGAATTAAGTTTTGATTTTTACCATTTGCCCTAGGAAGGAAGAGCTACTTTGAACTGCTATAGATTATGAAAAATGGAGTCTTTCAGCATGTGTAGGAAAACCAGAGTATTTTGCTCTTACATGTGGGCTTTGTAAGCCTCCTCAGGAGTGGCTTGCAGTGCCTGCTGGCATTTGCTGCGCTCTGCTATTAGGCTGCTGAAGATGGGGTTTCCTTTTTGCTGTGGCAGAGTTTTATGTCTCATTAGGGAATCCCACATGAGGAAGTAAATTCTTAAAGTGCTGAGTCCAAAGGAGTTATTATTTCTTGGATTCCTCTCTGCTCCATTTTCTGATTCAGAGCCAAGATTCCTGTCCTCCAAAGGGTTTTTTTTTTTTTTTTTTTTTTAATCTCTGTCTTTTCGTACGTTACTGCTTTTTCCCCAAAGTTGATAAAAACATTAATATTTGTTCTGTACAGAGGTATCATTACTTTTACCTTTACAGAATCTCTTTTTTTTGGGGGGGGGAAGAGGGCAGGGGGAAGGGGAAGTATTAAGGGAAGGATTTTTAGTTCCAAAGGCCAGTCAGTACAGCCTTACCTCTACTGCAGTTTGAATGGCCAGTCTACTCTGTGTAAAGAATAAGCAGTGTAGTTAAGTTGTGAATGGCGTGCATACCCCATCTTGTGTATTGGCTTTTTAATAAAAGTGTTGGTGACTAGAAGTAGTGGGACACAAGCAGAGAAACATTGTTGGTACCCCTACTGACAGCAAGAGTCAGTCAGTCACTACGGGGTCTAAGGCAGAGCCTGAGGTGCAGGATCTCACTTCCTTGCACACTGATATTTTTAAATATATATATATATCTGTATTTGTCTCCATTATATCTGTGCTGGGCCTCGACAACTGGTGATTTACTCTCAAAAGTCTCTGACTGACAAGTGCTGAAATTAGAGATGAACTTGAACACAAGAAAGAGGGGTAGTAAATGAAGGAATAAGGTTAGAAGTGATGATGTGAATGATGTTTCAGAAAGAGACAAGAAACCATATGAGAAGTAATTCATTTTATAAAAAATATGCATAGGAGAAGCAGAAGCTTGGGCAGTTTGAGGAGGCTTGAGGTATTTGGACCTACACTGCCTGGTACAGAGCTATGTGTGGTGAAGGTGGGAGCACCTCTCTGAGGAAGAGCAAAGGGAAGAATAAGGAGGGAGAATGATGTGGTGGCTCCTGTGAGCCTTGAGAAAGACCCAAAGAGATACTGTGCAGGAAATGGTTGATGAAATTCTGGTTCTGTTCGGGCTTTCTCTTTCCATTAACTGCTCGTAACTGTGGCTGTTGACTACTTAGGGTTGCCAGGCCTCTATGAGAGATTACCAGTCACCACAATGGTTTAGAAAGCTCCTGGGTATGTATTGTTTTTCCTTTAAACTCTTATTGCTGAAATCAGAGCATTTTCAGTTATGGACTTGGTAGATGTTCTGATATTTTCAAATAAACTTCTGTTATTACCAGTGCAAACTTAGAAAAGTATCAAAAAGTATCTTTTTGCTTCCCTGTTCAAGCTATATAAATGAACAAAATAAAAATGCATCCTGATTGACTTTTTGAAATAATTATTTTTTAAAAGATGCTGTCATTTTTCTTTTTAATATTGTAGTTAGTTTCCTCTTAAAATGAAAAGATAGCATTCTGAGGGGAGTAAAGACAAAAGACTGGGGTTCTCTGCTTCAGTATGTGACTTCTGCTTGTCAAAAGTATCGAGTTCAGGTACATTTTTTTGATTACTACTGTGGGTTGTCAAAAAATAAGGCATTTCATAATAGCACACAAGTATGTAGACTGAGTAATGAAAGAGTGCAGAGGTTGTGACAACAGACACAGCAGCATCATCTGAGGCTAAACATAAAGGAAGGAGGATCAAGAAAATTTCAGAGCAGCAAGACTTGCATGTGGAATTAAATATGGAGGTTTCTTTTTTTAATTAAGTGTCTACGGTATGACTTGTTTTGAGGCTGCTTATAAGCTTGTTTCCACATTATTTAATTATTGCTGTACCGTTCGTCTCACCTTTCTAATCAGCAAATGGCAAAAATTTTAGCCTGTAGTGGGACGTAAAATGTCACAAGCTGAAAATCCTGTTGATGAGAAATTCTGCCTCTGAGTATGACCTCTTAAAATGACATGCTATATAAAATAACTTCATCTCAGGTTCTTGTTAATGCTAAGAAATCGGGCAATAAATGTGCAAAGTATTTTTGTCCCTATGAGACATCCCTTTTATTTTCTCAGTGGTTAGTAACACTGTGTTTGTTCTATAGCACTTTATTTTGCAGCTCATTTGTATGTGTAAATTCTCATCAACGTTCATTGAATCAATGAAAAGAAAATTACTGTTGAAGCAAAACTGTCTCCTTTGATGTACTGCCATGTAGCAAATGAATCTCTGGACTCTGGAGGAGTAGTTTCCTGGGTGTTTTTTTTTTGTTCCTCCTAGAAGGCAGTTCTGTAGGAGATGGGTTCCTCTTGCTGGAGGAGAAAGCAGGAGGTCTGGACCTCGGATGTGATAGGCTCATCTTTGTTATGGAAGACAAACTATTTCATAAATGAAACAATAACTTGTATGAGCAGTACAGACTTAGGAATCTGAGAAACTAGCAGCATTATTAAAGAGCTGAGCAAGTCCACAGCTCTTCTTGCCTTACGTAAAACAGTAGGTGATGAAGGACTTTTGCTTTCCTTGCCCCCAAATAGTTTTGTTTGCATACAATTTACTATAAGCAAACTCAGTTAAGATGAAATGCTCTGAAGAAGATGGGGGATTCAACTAGACCTTTACAAGGCAAAAGTCACTTATTTTCATGATATTTCATAAATGATGCTGCCTCTTCTAGAGACCTGAAATCAATTACAGTCTTTCTGAAACAAGCTGGCTTGGAGTTGAGGAAGAATTTGGCTTGGTTTGTTCACTGCTTTTGCCATGTGGATGAAGAAGAAGCAAGCACGAGTGAAGTTAAAGGTTTAATTTTTTTTTTCCTCAGCTGTCTCTCTTTTACATGAAAGATGCAGTTACTGGTATTTACTAATGTAAACGTTAAAATGATTTCTCATAGGACTTTGTATTTTAATTGTTAATTATCACCATTTCCTGTGCTTATTTGGTTTGGCCTGTATTAATCTTTTAAAGCATTGCACTTCCTAAATGAAATATTTTAGTAGTTTTATGCGCTAATATTTGCATTATTTTGCATACAGTAATAGCATAGGTTTTTTTAAGGCATTATAAATTATGCTTTCAAATATGCTTATTTAAAGCAGTGCTAGTACAGAACTCTTGAATCATTTTTTTTTCTGGTACTTTTACATGCCCATTTTTACTGACCTTGTGCACTCTGTTTCATTTTGGTTTTAGAAAATCTGTTATTTTTACTTGGCAAGGTGGTTGTTTCTATATATTTTTAAACAAGACTTCCTATCAGGATCTAATGTTTTTCTGTTTCTCAGACTGTGTTATTTTGAAAAATACTAGTAGTAATAGGATGAATTGTCAATGTTCTTAGCCTTAACTGATGATCAAAGCAGAAAAGGAGGGAACACCAGTGATTCTTGCATAGTCTCGTGCAAGCTGTGCCTATTTTTGAAACAGAGCTTACAGGTTTTGGGAAGGTACCACCTTCCCTCCCCAGTTTTGACTTGTGAAATCAGTGATCCAGAGGAAGCCCTGAAGCCCCTTTGAGACAAAGCTACAGAGTCCAGCAGATCCAGATGCAGAGATCTAAGTTCTTCTGGTGAAAGCTCATGGCCGAAGTAGTCATCAGAGCACAAACCTGTTCTAAAAGCAGCATCTGGTCTGGCTGTTGTTTTCTTGGCTGAAGTCAGCATCTTTGACTTGTGGATGGCACCTGGAAAAACTTCCTTATTTTCTTACCCAATTTGAGCTTTAAGTCTGAGATTAATAATAAACTGTCTCTTTCCCACTTAATAGCCAGTGGTCAGAATTGCACATAGGTTATTTGGACTTAGACTGTTGTGAAGTCCATCTGTCTCAAGTCATACTTTAAAAAAAAAAAAAAAAAAAAAACCAATAAGTTCAATCTTTTTCCTTTTGCAATTGCCATGTTCACTGAGAACAAAGTGGGACCTTGCTAAGTGCTTGCAGGGAACCTTATTGTCAGACTAGACCCATACAAATAGAGGAGCTAAGTCCCCTTTCTTCCTTGCTCTGGGTTTTGCGATGCTTGATTCAGCTTCATCTGGTGGGTTGGATTCTTCTTGTACAGTGTGTAAAACACTTTCACTATATTCTTTCATAAACGTTTAAAACCGCTTTAAATATAACTTTTGATAGATAAACAATACTTAATTCTCTTTATTTTTCAGCAATATTGGCTGTAGCATGGATAGAAAATGCTGTACCTTTTACTTAGCTTAGTTACCATGTAGTCTCATGGCTTGTGAAAATGCCGCTTTGTTTATTGAGTTACTACAATGCAGTTGTCCAGCTTTTGTTCTGATCCAATCCATTACAAGTAAATATCTGGCAGACATTATTCTGTTTTGAACTTTCTGACTTGTTTGGATTTTTTTTTTTTTCAGAAGTTGGCATTCTTTCAAAGTGCAATTCCAAGGCTCCAGAGTTATCCTTTTATTTTTTTCTTACCTGAATACCAAGAGATACTTGGTATTAGCTTTTGAAATCTGTCTTGTTATACTGTGACTCTTTTCTTAGCACAGAGTATTAGTAATAATAGAATGTGTAGTTTTGAAGTTTTGAATTACCTGCTAACTATGAATATGCATTCTTTAAAAAAAAAAAAAAAAAGTCTGGTATTTGGTTTTTGTATGTTATCGCAGCAGTGTATAAATAGAAAATCGTAGTCATTTTTCAGATTTACCTAATATGATTTTGCAGATTCATTATTTTTTTAAATACAAAGGAAGTGATAACCCCCACTAATTTCTCCTAAATATTGAATTAAAAGTGTTAAACAATAGTAACTTATTTTTAAAAATCTGTTTTAACTTTAATGGCAAATAGTCATTGTTATTTCTAATGTTTATTAAGTTTAAGAACGGGATTCTCTCTCATCTCTCTTTTCAAGGCTCAGAACTGAATTTGTCCCTTTTTAACTGTGCAAAGCAGTCTTTCATATGCATGCTGTATTTATCTAATTCTGTTTATATGAAAGGTGAAAAGTCTGTATTCGAGCCAGAAATGGGTTATTTACTGTCCCAATGCAACAATAATAAAAGAATTAAATATTAATCGAAAAGTTGGAATTGTGCCAGATTTGGGGCTTTGTCTGCATCTCTGTTTTGTCTCTTCTATAGTTGCCCCTCCCCTGTTTTTGTCTGTACTTTTGCTTTCACTATTTGTCTCTAGTCTCTGTGTTCATATATCCCAGCCCTACATAGGCTGTGTAAATCTCTTAAGAGTTTCTAACCCAATCCCTTGAAGAGCTTCCCCTGAAGCTGCACACACAGGCCGTGGATCGTAGCAAGCCCTGAGGTGAGGCATCCCAAATGCTCCTCGTTTTCTTCTTATTAGCTGCAGCAAAATTGGTCTTCTGCGTGTTCCTCCTGTTTTTAAGCTATACCCTTAGTTGTTACACCTAAAGCTTCACCTTGCTTTAATGTGTAGTCATTGTCATGAAAGCAGAATGCTTTAGGCTTTAAGAGAGTCATTAGGTCAGGTGCTTAGACTGCATGGATGATCTTCCCCAGGACCTCTGTGTCTCCCTGGAAAGGGAAGCATTCACCCATGGTTGCCTGATTGGAACACACGTAACTTGCACTACTAGAGAAGGAAGAAGGGAAAAATTGTGAGAAATTTTTCTGAGGCCACATCAGCTGCCCCCGTGGTTGAAGGGCTTCAACATAATTAATAATGTACCACTCTTATGAACGTTGACACGAACAGATGGAGAGCTGTAGTTCAATGCACTTAAATTCTTTTATTCATGTTATTTTTTTTCGTTACGAATTCTTGGTGTGTGAAGGACCTCTGCAGGTGCTTTCTTCATTACTCCAGCAGAGCTCTGCTTTCCCAGTGTTAAGTTTTCATCTAATACTCTTTATTTCCGTGATCTGTTAGGTTTCTCCAAAGCTTGCTCTTGCAATAGAGCTGACATCATTGAGATAGATGGATCGAGCTTGCTCTTGCAATAGAGCTGACATCGAGATAGATCGATCCATCTATAAAATCAAATCTCCACTTTGTAAACCAAGACCTGTCAAAGCACTGGTCTAGGTGTTCTCTAGTGCAGAAGCTGCTGGAGAACTCCCTTTATCCAACATCTTGGATGCCCCTCTTGATCTGTCAGATAGATTGGCAACATGATGCATGCTGGCATCTTTATGTAATGGTCATATGCATGAATATTTCATACCCTGTTTTTATTGCCCCTTGGGTATGATATACTGTGCTAATTTGTAACTTATAGCTATTATAGTCTTAAATAGTTATAGTTTTTAAATGTTGTTTTTCACCTGCAGAAGCAAATCTGTCTGCTGAGCTTGTGTCCCTGGCAAGGTCTTAAATAGTTATAGTTTTTAAATGTCGTGAGCTTGTGTCCCTGGCAACCTGGTGGGCATATAGCACAGTAACAAATGCCAAATGACAGTACCCTAAGTTCCATCTGTGTCCACAACAGCTATGTGGTTTTGGTCATTTCCATGCATTCTTAAAAGGATGATGGAGTTTTTTCTTCCTTGGAGGAAAAGCCAGTATTCCCCTTTGCACAAATTCTTTACGTACCCTATTCAGCACTACAGGCCTTGCGCTACCTGCGTTCATCTGAATCTACGTTGAAAGTGGAGACGCTTACAGGGTTAGATCACTTTGGTAGAAACATTTATTCCTTGGCCACTTTTGTCGTGGTGATAGGCAAGCCTTGCTGATCACGCAGAGCTGCTTGGAATGGCACAAGCTTCCTCTTTATTTTCAAGAAGTTTCTGTCAGTCAATTTTGGTGTACCTAGCTGCCAAAATAGTTCTTCAGCTTATCTAGCTGCAGTGGATAAAAAACATCAGTTGACTCAGAGGACAAGGTTAAAACACTTCCTAAAATGTAGTTCTGAATACATTGTTTCCAGACCCAAAGTCAGTTAGGAGGTGGTGGTTCTGTTACACATAGGTCAGGTGTTCTTGTTTCAGAGTTGTAGTTTTGCCATCCTTCCTGATCTGAGGCAACTGGTTGGGGGATTGGAACTATAATCTAGATCAGTGAAGTAGAGAGACATGAAATGTTTTCTGCTCTCCTCTTTTAAAGAGTTTTTTGTAACTTTGGTTTGGGGATGAGGTTTCAACAAGCTTGTAGAATTCAAGAGTTGCCCCTATTTTTGGCGTTCAGCCTTGCAGACACAGAACTGGCATAGCAAAAGGGACAGCAGTATGAAAAGAGTGGGAGTGGGAGGTAAGGGCCTATGGAAAAAGCTTTTGACTTTAGAGAATATAAACAGTAGCTTGAGTAGATTGTTTGGCGTAAGGAGAACTAAGTGGCAGTCAGAGGTTTCTCGTTCAACAGATAAGATGCTTGTAGCCTGAAGTCCAACGAGACTATAAAAACATCAGAAATCTTTGAGTTCTGCATGTGGTCTTTTGAGTTTTGTGTGTATCCTCTAGTAATAATTTTTTGTTTAATCAGTCTAAAATTCCTCATCTTCTCTGTGCTCACATTATTATTGAAAGAGTAGGTAATCCCTGGATTGTGTAATTCTGAACTGATATTTCAGAAAATCTGAGTTGTGGTGCTTGTAACGTCTTTAATGTTGCATGAGAGGTGTGGCTCAAAGGTAGAGCGTTATTAAATCTGAGTAGGATTGCTTAATATGAAACTTGTTAAAGACTACATGTTTTTAGCTCCTCAGATCAGACTATTGAATAATCCCATTAATGTAATGTTTTGTGATCTGCAGGTTGGAAATCCTCGAGTTGAGCTCACTCTTTCTGAACTTCAGGATATGGCTGCCCGACAACAGCAGCAGATTGAAAATCAACAGCAAATGTTGGTTGCCAAGGTAATAATGTTAGCAGCAAACGAGATCTTAATAAATATAGTTTTCCTTCAACATATGCAAACCTATATTTTATTGCAACAAAAAATGTACCAATTAATTCCAGACTATCTAAAGAAAGAGAAATCCATTGGTTTAACAAGTTGATCTTTAGATAGGCCATATGAAACACTTCATTTTAAATAATGTTATAATAATGTTTGTCAAGCCAACAATTGTGTCTTTATAAAAATATTGCTAGATTTAATTTGCTTCTTTTGTGAGGCTCATTTCATAATCTGTGATGGACCAGGCTTAATTCTATGGCCATACCTAGTACTTTATTCACTTCAATAGAATAGCAGCGGAGTGAGAATATGCTCATGTTGAATGTATTTATACATTGCATTTCCACAGTCTTTGAGATGTAAGAATCCAGGTAAACTTTCAGAGCTGGGATCGGAGTTGGTGTTTCTAACATTGTTGTAGGTGTTATAAAATAGAGCATGCACTGGATGCTTGGAGCTCACCACAGTATCTTTTTTAAAAAAATCAGTCTAGCAATTCTGTTGCTCTGTTTTGATGAAAATTATATACAAGAAAGAGGCATCTCCTGCGTGCCTGGCAGATGGGCTTTTATTTTAAACTGGAATAACACCATGTAGTAGATCAGCTTGCCTAAAGCAGTCTGCTGGGCATATTTTGTCTTTTCGGGAATTTTGTCTTTGCTGGATACCAGCATTGGAAGCACACTTTGCAATTACTGGGAAGGTGTTACTAGCAGCAGAAAACAAATGCTGGAGGAAGCTTCTCAGATATGTTCAAACCAAGAATGTGTGTGCATATATATGTAGATGTTATAGCTGGTCTGAAACTTTTGAATTTCTCTACTCTTAAACAGATTTTTTTTTATGTGTAAATTAATGAAAAGAGTTTCTCCAGGAGAATAGATAGATATTCAGACTAGGTAAAACCTTTTCTGATTTCTGAAAAGAAAATTAAGTAATGGCAGTTATGGACTTCTATAATTTGAATTTGCTTTTAATTAAAAGAGTAACAGGTACCTTTTGTCTAAAAACCTTGTTTTACCAGGAACAACGTTTGCGTTATCTGAAGCAGCAGGAGCGTCGTCAGCAGCAGTCTGTTTCTGAGAGTGAAAAGCTTCAAAAACTTAAAGAACGAGTTGAAACCCAGGAGACAAAGCTGAAAAAAATCCGTGCCATGAGAGGACAAGTAGATTACAGCAAGATCATGAATGGCAATCTGTGTATGTGGAATTTTTAAGTAATTTATACAATTTAATTTACTATTCAGTGCGTGACTAGCAAATAGGAGTATATTCTGTAATGGTAACCAGCATGTTATGGTTTTGTATGTTTTACATGCTCTGTGTATATGCTAGATGTAAAATTATTCTGTTTTAGTTTGATGCTTCTAGAAACAAAGCGTTAGAAAATATACTGTTCTTGTACTTTACCTAATTGTTTTTTTTTCTTATTTTTATTTTGATAATCATAGCAACTGAAATTGAGCATATCAGTGCCATGTTCCAGGAAAAGCAGCAGGAGCTACAGGCTGCAGTGTTAAAAGTAGATCAACTTACTCAGCAACTGGAGGACTTAAGAAAAGGAAAGCTGAATGGGTTTCAGTCCTATAATGGACAGATGACAGGACCTGCAGCAGTAGAATTAAAAAAATTATATCAAGAGCTGCAGGTAAGTAAATGAGAGATGCTATTGAAAATATCTGTAGATTAACAAAAGTTAATATTACTGTGCTCATGATTTTAGGGCAGTTGATTCTGGGACATCCCATAAAGTATATTTGTTAGAAAGTTGTTAGTGCTTAAGGTCACAGTCAAAGTCCTTGTTATGAAAGAGAACACTGTTAGCTGTTGGAGCTCCTCCATGAAATACACTTATGCCTAGATGCTTCAGATCAGTCGCTCTGTATTGAATTGCACATAAATAACATAAATGAGAGCGAGGGTCAAGTCACGTCTTAGGACTTAAGTTTCTTTCACTGTTTTTAAGAGTTCTTGATTTAAAATGTTAATTTGACTGGTTATGTCAAACTACAGAATGAGACTCAGACTGGTCTACTTTGCTCATTTTTCTAACACTTTATTAACACTTCATTATTTATTTTAACGCTATCTTAAAATTAAATTGGACAGTAGGCAAAAGGAAGCAACTATCATAACAACTGCATTGTTTTAAGATTCGTAACAGGCTTAACCAGGAGCAGAACTCGAAGCTTCAGCAGCAGAAAGAACTCTTAAACAAGCGTAATATGGAGGTGGCCATGATGGACAAGCGAATCAATGAGCTGCGTGAACGACTGTACAAGAAAAAAGTTGAGGCACGTCAAAAAGAAAACATTCCTGTAAGATAAACTGTTAAAAGGGCCACACTTTAGTTTTTCAAGAGCCTATAATAAAACTACGTAAAGTGTCACTTTTCTCCAGCTGAGTATTACAACTTCACCTAAAGAACCTAATTTAATAGCAGACCCTTTTAAAACGATTTTAAGATTTTTGTTAGATGCCAGAAAAATCTTAAACAAAATGCCCTTCTTTTTACTTTTCTTTATAGTGCACCCAATACTGTATTATGATTTATAGCAGTTTATGTTTGTAGGAAGGAAACAGACTGGTGCTTCAGAGCATGTATTACATTTTGATTATTTGAAAAATACTGATCTTGCAAGGTGAACGTTTTAACTTCCATTCCTGGAGGAAAAAAAGAAGATACAAAAAAAAAAAAAGTAAATGTTCTGATGAAGTCAGTTATAATAGCTGTGACATTAAATAGAAAATAGTTGCACAGAAGACTGTTCATCTGAGAACTAGAGAGCGCAGTTGTGGATTCCCATACATATTCCCAGCTGGAGATCATACTTCAGAAAAAGCAAACAAACAAAATATCTGTTTGATCATTTAAGAATTCATTTTAACCCCCTTGCCTAAGAAGAGGCAATGAATAGATACATTTCACATAAAAAAGGTTTTCATCATGACACATGTACCGTGGCTGAGAACTTTAACTTATGGTTGTTTATTGTAGGGATTTCAATTTGTCTTTCTACTTCATGCTTTTGCAGAAGCATGGAGTACAGTCATTACTTATTACAGTAACTTAACTACACTGCATGGTTCTAGGTAGTTAAACTTTCTGTTTTTGATTAACGGATGTGTAGATTGCATGGAAATTCACATGTGTTGATTTGTGTATTTTTAGTTAAACCGCATTAACGGAACTTCATCACCCCAGTCATCCTTGAGTGCTTCAGGAAGAGTTGCAGCCGTGGGCCCTTACATCCAAGTTCCAAGTGCTGGCACTTATGCTGTACCAGTAGATCCAGTTAAGCCCCAATCTCTCACCATTGCATCCAGCTCAACACATGGAAGATCAAAATCTGGTAAGCATTTAAGTGCAGTGTTTACTAATATACATTGCTTGGAAAAGAGTAATATGGAAAAGATCATTCTGTGTCAGGATAATCTCTGTACTAGAGACAAGTTTTAGTTATGTTGATACTGTTCTGTGAGTTGAACATTAGTCACTTGATGAGAAGCATTTTTGCCTCTCTTTATGATTTTTTCTTAGGAAACTGAGAATATTGGCTTTGCAATTTCTCTAGCTGCTACACCACTAAAAAGGAGCACATGTTTATTCACAGATTTCATGTTCTGTCTTGAGTGTTTCTGTGTAATAATGAAATCAACTTTGTGGCAACCTGTTATAAACAACTGCTTACAGTATGTTTCCTTTTCTTAAGTAAAACAAAGCTATTGCACTAACAAAAAGAGTATCACTTCTCAGAAGGAGACTCCAGCTTAGATAGGGCAATTAGTGCTTCCAGTAGAGACTATTTTGAAGCATTTCTGAAGTGTTGCTGCTGTTTAACTCTTTCTGTCTTCATTAGAAAAAGAGTCCCTTCAGATTGTTGCCCATACCTTGCTATCTGGAGTTTGCTCCATGTCTGCCGTAGTTAATAATTCCGTCTATATTGAAAAAAGAGTATTCACTCATTTTTACTCACACTGGAAACTGAAGGAGGCAAATCACGCTGTTTGTTCCTTGAGTTCTTATTCTAGTAAACTTATCTGTCTGGTCAATTTATTTCAGGAAAAGAAAAAAATAGGGATTTTTTTTTCACTGTCATGCTTTTATTTCACATTATTTGAGTTCGCCTGTTCTAATTTCTCCATTGTCATTGTTACAATTTTTCCACCACTTCTTTCTTTCTTTTTCTGTGTAACTGGATGTGCCTTGGTGTGTGCAGTAGAGACAGGTTGTGGGTGTGTGAAAAAATCTGCAGACACCTGTAAGGTTTCTGGTTTAGACATAATATTGGATCCTATTCTGTCACCTCCCACTTCTCTGCAGTCTGCTGGTCACAATGACATCCACCTGGCACCTGCTGTCTTTGACACCCAGCACTGTGAGTCTGTAGAAGATCTTCTGACTACCTAAGGGCTCTGTTTTTAATATGGTCATCTGAGCTCTTGCCAACAGATGCATGTTAAACAGCAGCTTTAGAACTTGTGCTGTGTTGTGCTAAGCAGTAGATGCTGCTGAAATGTGAATTTGTTTGAGGAGTTGCTCTTCTCCTTTGAAGGAAACTGATTTGCAGCAAATTCATCCCTGGAGTACTGCATTAGAACTACCCTAGGAATGAGTTTTCTTCATTGAAAAAGTTTGAAAAGGGAATTACTAGAAATTTTGTGCTAATCTTCAAAGTATCTTTTAGGATATTTCAGGTTAAATGAATACATAGATTTAGTTCGAGTTATTCTGAGTAAGAGTTTGCAGAGTTTTCATGATACTTTGGCCCCAGATTTGGGGTAAAAATCGACTTTCGCCAAGTCAGTAGCAAGAATCTCGTTGGCTTTTAGTAGTACCAAAATGTTATACCTGGTTTGCACTTCAGTTGCTAGAGTAACTGCCTGGGATCCAGATTTACAAAAATGTTTAGGTGAAATCAGAAAAAATACAGGAAACTTGTTCATGTACGTGCCAAACGGATTGATGAGGGATGAGCTATGCTCACTGCTAGGTACTCTTGCAAATGGGAAGCGGGTGCATCTGCAGGAGCAAATGAGGCCAGGTGCATGAAATGGTTATGGGAGGACTGAGGGTAGGAGCTCGTTAGGGCTTGTCCCAAGGGTGTTGGCCATTAGATACGAGTGTCTGGGAGCTGTTCAGTCTACCAAAAGACAGCACAAGGCAGGAGCTGTTTGGTTGCCTCCTCTCAGCATCCACCGCGCCAGCTTCTGGCACCGTGTGCTGCAGCTGCAGGTGGCAAGAGCAGCTTATCTGAGTGCCCGGGGCTCAGCCTGGGCTGTGGGAGTGAGGAAACGTGTGTCCACGCAGCGCCCGGCGTTGGCAGGGCTGCCCGGCTGCAGCAGGGAGGAAGGGGAGATGGGAAGAGCTGGATCCTGGTGTTCACAGAACAAGGATGAAATGGAGAACGCAGACAGGGGAGAGCAAGTCTGAATTTATTTCCAACATGCTACCTCAGAAGCCAGGGATGACGGTGCTAATATTTGGAACTCTGAGGATTACAATTTTTTTTTGTTTACCTGTCTTTCTAACCTGGGTGGTTACTTAGGCAGGTAAGAGAATTAAGTATTTTAGCATTTTTGCTATGGTTTCTAGGTGCTTTCTTCACAGCTAAGCTTATGAGTAAAGATGCTTCATGTTTTGCACGAGTCAGTTGCAACAGCTTGTATTGATCTTTAAAATAGAAGTTTTGCTGAACCTCACTAGAGTTATGGAATGTCATGTGTATTTTGTACAGTAAATACTAATTCTATGTATATTTGAAAAACTTGCTATAATTTAGGGCCGAAGTATTTACACATTCATCTCTTTCAAAACAGCAACAACAAAAAAAAACCCAAGGTGTTTAGTTCTTGGATCTTACCAGTATGAAGCCCGTCCTCCTTGAATCACTTTCTTGGCAGAGTACATGTATGAAAGATGATTTCTGGACTGCTTGTTATGTTCTCAGTGTAAACATACAGAAGTGTTAACCCTATTTCAGTGACCAATTTCAGCAAAATATTCTTGCTCCAAAATTTTGTGTCTCAGAATTCAAACACAGTTGATCTGAAATTAAAGGTTAAAACAGTATTGTGGTAATGACTGGTGTGCATGTGTGTATTTCAAAAATAATGAGTATAGAAGATCATATGCAGAGGTATAACCTTGTGGGTTTTGCTCGCTTGAAAATAAGCTTATAAATAAGCCTATGTGCTCTTAGTCTGAATTCATGCTCATGTTGAAAACATTAATTGGGAAGAAATCTTCAGGTTGTCACATCTGGGGAAGAAAAGGTACATTCTGTAGAAGACAATACAGCTTTTGGAAGGAAAGTAGAGTGATGATGTTAAATTTACTGTAAGTAGCATATTCCTATGCAGCTTATTTTTAGATTAGCTTTTGTAGTAGACATTGAATGCAAAGAATTCTAGAAATAGTCTTGCTGATCCTATTTTCTAAGGGATTTAAAACTGAAATAAAATTAGAAACTTTTTTCAGGAATTTTTTTTTTGGATCATCTTATGCCTCTAGAGAATGGGGTCTAGAAATCTCAGTAAGTCTGCCTTTTTCCCCACAGTACGATTCATTTTGTCCTCCTCTAGTACGTCTAGTTATCTGTTACCTGCCATCTATATCAAGCTTAAATGCTCCACTAAGATCATTACAAGGCAGCAAGGAAGGAGGAACCACCTCTGGCCTTCCTGGAGTGGGAGAAACCTGAAGTTTAATCTTCTAAAGTTAGATCAAAGCCCTTGGATCTAGCCAAGGATCTATCAAGTTAATATAAAACAGTTGTAATTATCAGGCCTTTTAAACTGCCTAATTAGAAATAGAAAGTAAACAGTCTCCTCCAGTTAATAAAGGAACATATCAAAGCATCTAGGAGTTCATTAAGGGTTTGGTGCCTCAGTTTACGTGCAGCTATGCATGATATTTTTTGCATGTGATGAGGATAAAAGCCCATGACTTCTATCATGATGTTGTGACTTGAAGTTGTCATCTGACTTTATGCATTTCTGTAAAATTAAACATCTGAGGCAATGCTGATCAGGTTGGTACGTTGAAGAAAAACAAACGGTGAGTTAAAAGCCACTTATAGCAAAGAAATGGTTTTTTTTTGTTTGTTTGTTTCACCACATTGTTCAGATGAATTCCTGATTCAATTCAATGAATCTAGTTTAAATTTGGAATAAGTCTAATTGGAACTTATATAAAGCTTACATCAATTTAACATTTAGCATATTTTGACACTGTTTCTGGATGGTAGCTGAAGAAATATGTTACTTTGAATGTTTCTATAAGGCCTTTTTTCAGAACCTAATTTTAAGTTTGCCTTTTACCAGCAGAATGTGCAGTTCTCAACCCTCACTCCAAAACTGTAACCATTTTTTTCTTTAGATAATTTTTAATACAGTCTGAATAGCAAAGGCTAATGAACAGTATATTATATACAGTGATTTACCTTTCAGTATCAATTTCTGATTCAGACATGAGTAAGAATTTATCTCATTTCTGGAATCAGATTCATCCTGTTCTAACCTAAACTATTGCACTTCATATGTAACTTTGTTTGTTTACGATGGTGACATGCATTATATTAAATATCATGTTCTTCTGTTTTCAAGTGAATGACGGAAACTGGCCAATACTTAAGCAGAGTTCAGCTCCTGTGGTAAAGCCCCCTCAGATCTCCAGCACAGACTGGAAAGAGTCAAGCATGGATACTGCTCTAAAGCAGGGAACTATATCCAGCCAGCCGCTGCCAACTTCAGTGTTAGGAAGTACCGACAAGCTGGTGCGTTTCCTCTGTGGTGTATTTTTAAAACTAGTTTACTGAAATTGTTAACCTTTGGCTTCTGTAGCCAAACTCTCTTTAGATATTTGTACATTTCATTTTCCTGCTGTTAGTTCAGCATCACAAATAAAATTACCTTTATAGTCTTGCTTTTTTTGTTTGCTCTTATGACATTAGAATTTCTTTTCCCCAACTTTAGTGGTTTGTCTGCATTCCCATTCTGTTACAGCAGTCTCCTGTGTTCCTCTCTTTGCTTCTAGTCATCTTCCCACCCTCCTATTTTTCTATTTCAGATCTTTATGTTGCTATTTTACTTGGCATAGATTATCACTCTTTCAGTATGTTCTCTTTTTCTCACAAAAATCCTTAAAAAAAAGTCATTAGAACCATCCTTCAGAGAGCCCATCCATGTTGTTTGTCTGCATTGTTGTTCTTGTACTTTATGAATTCCTTAAGACTGTTATCTTTAACAAATAAGGACCTTGTCATTAAATTGTTTGGTAAGCTGTCACTGTTACCAGGCAATATATTTATCAAATATATTATCAAACAGGCACTGAGATCCAGAAGCTAGAACTAGTCATTCAAGTTTAGAAAGTATGCAAATATTTTTTGATTGATATTAATGAATAAATGAAGATGCCTTAACACACTGGCCTCTTTGTATGGCATATGATGGTGCCTTGTGATAAATTCAGGTAGAGTCGTGTCTAGTGATTAAGGAACACAAATTTTATATACTAACTGCTTCACTCTCACATCAGATTATTGGTTTGCTTTGTTCAGTGTGAAATCTTCTTGCTCACTAGTACTTATTTACTGAAATAATTTTATTTTTCTTATACAGGGTCTTGATTTGGGGAAGGTGCCACCGACAGCTCCTGGTGTCAGCAAACAGATGCCTCAAAACTACGGGACCTACCCCAGCCCCGTTCCCTTGGGCGCAGGTTCCACCAACTCCCTGGAGCGCAGGAAGGACGGCAGCCTGCCCAGGCCCGGCTCCAGCGTCGCCAGCCGGCCCCGGCCCGTTCCCCTCCCGCCGCCCAGCAGCATCCACCAGCCCAGCTCCTCACAGCAGATTCAGCAGAGAATTTCGGTGCCTCCCAGCCCCACGTACCAGCCCGCGGGGCCGCCCCTGTTCCCCGGCGCGGACGGGCGGCCGGAGCTCCCGCTCACCGTGGCCATCAGGCCGTTCCTGGCGGATAAAGGGTCGAGACCTCAGTCGCCCAGGAAAGGGCCACAGACCGTGAACTCCAGCTCCATCTACTCCATGTATCTTCAGCAAGCAACGCCACCAAAGAATTATCAACAAGCTGTATACAATACATTAAATAAGTCAGTAAAAGCAGGTAGAGTATATTGTGCTTTTTTCCCCCCTTTGTAATAGACTGTTTCTGTTAGGCTTTATTGAATTTCACTGTTACTCATCGTTTGAAAAATCTCAGGTAAATTGATGAGAAGAAGAAAGATATTTTTATATATGCCACATAGCAGTAGAATCATAGAATGCTTAAGGTTGGAAGGGACCTCTAGAGGTCACCCCTGCACACGCAGGGTCACCTAGAGTACGTGGCACAGGACTGCATCCAATGATCCCATTTATTTTTTTGTGTGATAAACAAGCATATATTCAGTTACCTTTTATTTAAAACAAGATGCTCTTAGTACAATAGACTATATAATCTGGATATTCTCCATTACACTTACAGAAATAAATTGAAAAAAGTTGTCTAGAGATTTTTTTGCTCTTCCCCTTTCCCACTGAAAGAAGAAAAACATTCCAGGCATTACTTATTGCCATTTAGAATCGTAAGAAGCATTGCTGTCAATAACGGATGAGTGGTTATTCCTGTTTTGATGGATTCCAACATAATTCATTTAATTTTTTTTCCATATTCTTTCTGAATGGAGACAAATGCAGTTTATTTGCAAATATTTGCATTGACTAATTTCAGAACTGTTCTTCACTGTTTTCCTTCTTTCTTTTCTTTAGTTTACGGAAAACCTGTGTTACAGTCTGGCTCAACTTCCCCCTCACCACTGCCATTCCTTCACGGTTCCTTGCCTGCCCAGACTTCTTCACAGCCTCAGACTGAGCTCTCTGAAAAAGACCAAGAGCTGGAGAACGTTCCACCATCCAGTGAAAACAGCAATGTGGAAAACATTCCTCGTCCCCTCAGTCCTACAAAGCTTACCCCTATTGTACATTCACCCCTACGATATCAAAGCGATGCCGACCTGGAAGCTCTGAGAAGAAAACTGGCCAATGCCCCCAGGCCATTAAAGAAGCGTAGCTCTATCACTGAACCAGAAGGCCCAAGTGGACCAAATATACAAAAGTTACTGTACCAGCGCTTTAATACCCTTGCTGGAGGCATTGAAAGTGCTCCTTTTTACCAGCCAAGCAGCCCCCAGGACTTCATAGGCATCTTAGCAGATGTTGATAACGGTAACGCCAGTACCAACGGCAATATCGAGGAACCCATTTCGGTGCAACCTACAGTCCCTCTTCCAGATGAGCCGCCGCCGTCCTCAGATGCCAACGATAACGAGTTACCTTCTCCTGCCACCGAGGAGCTCATAAGCACTGAAACCACGAACCAAACGTCTGAGACAACTGAAGACGACAACAACAACGTGGCCATAGTTCCTGCTGTCGAACCGTCGCCCACTCCCACACCTGAGGTCAGCTCTCCAGTAGAGGATGAAGCTCCTTTGCCACCAGCCCTTCCTCCGCCTCCTCCTGCAGTAAGTGACCTGAAAAAAAGACAATTACCTGAACTTTAGAATTAGCTGTGTGTTTAAGCAACTGTGGAGGATGATGATATTCTGATAAATGGTGGGCTTCATTTTATGAAATTGTGATAAAACCAAACCAGGGGAAGACCAAGGAAGTTTCTTACGTGTTGGTTTCTTTGCAAGGTAGCATTTTAATAGGGAAAATATGAACACAGGTAACAGAGGATCCTACAAACACTAGGCTGCAGAATAACATCTGGGACATGTGCTTGGTGTAGAACTAACTCTGATTTCTGATATACCATTTAAAATTTTTCATTTCCCCAGGGCTACATACAATTATTCTATTCTGACTATTCATATGAACCTATGGGTAAGTTACTGCAGTGATGCTTTCCAGTTTCAAACAAGCTGGAAGAAATACTCTGGGAGAAGTGAATTCCAGCTCCCCTCTGTGCAGAGAGATGTGAGACCAGAGCTGACAACACTGCCAGCGACCCAGCTGGCTTGGTGTAGCAGAAATGTTCCTCTAATGCCTCGTCTCATAATTTGAATTGCTTTCAGCACCTCATCCAGCTGCACCAAAGCTTCTAAATGCTCTGTCTTTACCAAAACTTACAGCATAAAGAGACTAGAAAATGGAGAGAAAAATGAATTTTTTTCTTAATTATGTTTCAATTTCAGATTGATTTCGGAGACTGTTTCCACTTTTTGATTCATATAAAGCTATCATAAAGTCTCCAGCACAATCCTCAGATTCCTATTACAGTGGGATTGCGGTGCGTGCGCAGCCTGGCATGTGTTTCCTGGGAGCGTAAGGGTGTTTCTGGGAGAACAGAACATGCTAGCAGTGGATAGTGTTCCTGTTGTGAAAGGTTTATTTCCAGAGGGAAACAGCCATGCTATCTGGGAGTGTAAATGAAAACTCTTGTTACAGAGCTACAGAATAAAACACTCCATTAAGAACTTCCTTTTTTTTTCTGGAACCTGGCAAAGACACATGTGAGTGAGGCAATATATTTTCAAAACATTTAACTGTTTAGATTTTGAGAATGCAACTCCTAGAAGCACCAGCTAGAATCTCACATAAAATATTTTCATTTCTCTACAGCAAAGCTCAGAACTTTTTATTACAGATATGCAGTGGGTATTTGCTAATTCAAGGCAGAGATTCTTCTAAATAGAGACTGAGACTCAGGCTTAATTGTGTGGTGTGGTCTGGCCAAGCAAAAGTTTTGACTGTCTCAGAAAATCTACCAGAAACACATTCGGCTCATATGAAATACAATTCTAAGGTTGTGGTGGTCAGAATCTTTGGATTAAGTACTTTGTTCCTTGTAATAACTGCATTTAAGTAAAGCTCCCTAGATTATTGTGGCATGCATTTTTATTTTTCAGCTGATTAATATATATTAAGGTATCAAGGCTTGCGGTAGACTTTTATTATGAGAATGTTTACGTACTTTTAATTAACACTGAAGGAGCATGGATTTTTTTGTCTGGTTAGAAAGTAACGGAATAGTTTGTAATACGCATGCACCCTGAAATGATGCCTTCCAACTTCCATCTCTGCTCAGACCAAAAGAACCAACCTGAAGAAACCGAACTCGGAAAGAACAGGCCATGGCTTGAGGGTGAAGTTCAACCCGTTAGCCCTCCTCCTGGATGCATCTTTGGAGGGAGAATTTGATCTGGTGCAAAGAATCATATATGAGGTGAGCCTCTACCCATGAAACCTCTTTCAACACTTCAAATAATAATAATAATAATAATAATAATAATAATAATAATAATAAAAAACCAACTGTCATGTTTTTCTTTTTTTAATAGGTTGATGATCCCAGTAAACCAAATGATGAAGGAATTACACCTTTGCATAATGCAGTGTGTGCTGGTCATCACCACATTGTGAAGTTCCTGCTTGATTTTGGTGTGAATGTAAATGCAGCAGACAGTGATGGGTGGTAAGTGTCAGCATTTTTAACCTAGCATCTGAAAAAAACACAAATTCAACCCCCAAATTTAGTGGAAACCTGCTTTGGGGGAACAGTTTTATTCCCTTTTACCCACGGCAAATAAGCACTTTCTAATGTCTAGATGGTGACAAACTCAAATGCAAGTAGTTGCATCATATTGAACTCATATGAAAGTACACTAAAGTCATAAATTATACCATATTTTGCTTTTATTTAATAGTATAGCTGAATTTCTTGTTCACATGCAAAAATATTAAAGTATATAAATATCAAGTGACTGAAGCTCATTTGTTTAAGAAATGTCATCTTCAGATAATCCATCTGCAGACTTTGGACAGGATCTGAAAGCTTAAGACTGCAAAGCTTCAGCTTGTTTTACCTTTCAGATTTCCTCGTCTTAGGAAATGCCCTTTTGTATCCAGCAGGTTTGCAAGATACAAGAATTTACGTTGTTGATTACATCTGCTGTATAATGCTTGGCTTTAACGGAGTCAGGAATCCACGCCAGGCTGTCTGACAGGTTTTGCACATGGAATATACTATAACCATTAAGAAGACAATTTCCTTTTAAAAAAAATATTAAATATTAATACAGACATAACTTGATGTTGCAAGACAAAATGGTTGAGGTTCCTGGAACATTTTTTCTAATGTCTACATTTTTGCTTTCCTTCAGGACACCTTTGCATTGTGCTGCTTCCTGCAATAGTGTTCACCTCTGCAAACTACTTGTTGAATCTGGGGCAGCAATTTTTGCTTCAACTATAAGTGACATAGAAACTGCTGCAGACAAGTGTGAAGAGATGGAAGAAGGTTATATTCAGTGTTCCCAGTTCTTATATGGTAGGTTGTGGTGCATCTTGCAGCCCTTTTTGGCTTTTCTAAAATACAGCCCTTCTCTATCCAAGAGCAGCTGTCCAGCTGTTCTGCATGAGACGTTTTATTATCTTCTACTTCAGCCCTAGACTTGAAGATACTGCCCTTTACCTGTACTTTGAAAATGCTAATAACACAACAGCCTTTTGGTTATTATGTTGCTCATATTCTTTCCCTTCTTTGACTTCCCAGGCTCTTTCTAATGTTAGAATTTTTTTGATTCATTTGGATTTGGCAAGAAAGATGGCTTAGATGCAGCTGACAGTTCAGTTTGCATGAGAGAAGGCTGGAAGCTTCGTTAAGCCTTCATGCACAGGACGTCGTGCAGATTTCAGAAGCTCCAGGTGTTGCTGTAGAAGGTGCCTGCTCTTGCCAGCAGGCCTGTGAGAAACAGAAACAGCTCCAAAGAGCTGCTTTGCTCACACATGTATTATGCAAATAAGGACAAAATAGTCCTAAGGTCCCAAAGTTTCCACTGCATATATGAGAAAAGGAAAAAAACTCATGTTGCAAGTCAAGTATTCTGCAAGATGTGGTTTTCCCATGCAGTCCAGCTCCTGGAAGTGTTTCCTTGTGGAAGTGCTGCTAATTGTTTATAGAATTTTATTAATAAGAGACTAAGATATTCAGGTCACACTAGAAATCCCAGAGGGAAAAACAGGCTATTGAGCACTTTGCGTGTGCTGTAACGTTCTGCTGACAGGTGTGCAGGAGAAGCTGGGCGTCATGAACAAGGGAGTAGTGTACGCGCTGTGGGATTACGAAGCCCAGAACAACGACGAGTTGTCCTTCCACGAGGGTGACGCCATCACCATCCTGCGGCGCAAGGACGACAACGAAACCGAGTGGTGGTGGGCGCGACTCAACGATAAAGAAGGCTACGTGCCCAAAAACCTGCTGGGGGTAAGTGCTTCCTTTGTAACTTACCTTCTGCTTTTTACTTCTGCCTGAGGTAAGGGCCACAGGAGAACCCATCCGCAAGTCGTCCTGAAGCACCACTATGAAATGGTGCTCAGCAGCCTGTCCTTGTTCTTTCAGGCCTCAGGGTTGTTGTTTGTAACCAGAAAGGAAACAACAATAAGCTCAGCTTTTTTTATTCGGGAGATAAGTTTAGTATAGTTACCTAATATATTTTCAGCTTTAATCTTTATTAAGGGTTTTCTTCTGGTTAAAAAAAACAGGATCCCTTTATGAAGCATGGTGGCTCTACTAAGCCCTTCTAAGGTTGGCCTGGGAAGGATAGTTACATTAAGAAGGTCTCAAAACCTGTTGTAGATCATTACCGAGTTCCAAAATCACAATCTGGAGATCTGGCCAGAAGGCAGACTGTAGCTACAAGCACCCAGAATCCTACAGCAGGGAAATTTTTATGTTGTTTCTACTCCTTCATTTGAATTTGATCTAATTATTTCATTGAAAACACATCATTATTTAGATAAAAGGCCTGGTGCCACCTTGTAAAGAGCAGACTTCTCCAACGTGTGGCCTGCCTGGTGTCCCTTGGGCAGCTCTGTGCAGCTGCCAGGGGCAGTGTCCCCTCCAAGGGACATCAGCACGGGCCAGCGACTGAAAAGAGGCTGCTAAAATCCAAGTGGGAAAGGGGGTAACGTCGCCTGGCTCTGTGTTTGGGGCCACGCGCTAAACATGAGCCAGGCTCCGGACCCACAGCTTCTACTTGCCGGTCTTGCAGGTGCTTGGTGCACAGGAGCAGGTCTGTTTTGGTTATAATTCATTTATATTTAACCTAACATACAAAACTTAATATTTTTTGTTCTGTTTTTACAGTTATATCCACGAATAAAACCTAGACAACGAACCCTTGCTTGAATCCAGTTGTACGAGAGTGCAATACCTTGCTGGTAACTGGAACTTAAAACATACACTGGAGCCATCATTTTCAGTCATTTCACCTGGAGAAATAAAACTTTGGCATTTAGTTTTAACGGTGCTTTCTCTTGTTAAATTGACAGCATTGAAGATTTGCAAGATCTGCAGTTTGTAAATGAGGATCATTTTATGTAAGCTGGCCCTGAGGGGGGAGCAGCAGCTCCAGGACCTGCAGTTTCCCTCCCCAGGGAGTTAAGCTCCGGGGCAGGAGCTTTCGTGTGTTCAGTGTTCGGAGGTGTCATTTGCAAAGTGCAGAGATGCTCTCCAGTCTGCTCCACTCCCACAGTAACTGTCCCACGTCAGAACTCCAGATATTTTATTTCATACCAGTGAACGTTGAGTTCTCTCATTACCACTTAGTTACCACTTAATTTTTTGGGTTCTAGGACACAAGATTTTCGCCTGTTCCATGCATAAGTACTCATCAAAGCTTTAAGAGGGCTAGGATTTTAAGTGTTAACATACTATACACTTAAGTCCTAGTCTAGACAACCCCAACAAAAGCTTTATATAGTCTAGCATCTAATATTATTTGCATTTAGAGACAAGCTAGAGAACTAACAAAGCAACAGTATTTGTACACTTTTCAAACTCCCTACACAATAATTCACTTGGTGTTTTATTTTCTTGTTATTCAACTTACAGCACCAGTGTTACCTCTACTAATGTAAAGGTTGCCCTACTAACCCCGAGTTTGTTACGGACAAAAGAGGTGATAGGAAACGTGCAGCGGCGTGAGGGATGTGCATGTCTGCAGGGGTGAACGTGCAATAGTTGAGAGGGTGAGAGGCTGGGAACAGTTGCACCGTGTGTCTGCCGTGTGTGAAGGCCTGACTAGAAGTAGGAGGAGGTGGGTGGAAATGCCAAGTCAAGGGGAGGAAAGAAAAAAGGGGTGGAGAAGAATTTCAGAAAGGCAGTAGTTTATTTGAGGACAGTTTCTGTGGTTCTTGGCAGCTAACATCTGTTGCCGAGGCAAGTTATGCAATAAACTATTCCACTACATTGTAGTTATAAGCAAAAAAAAAAAAAAAAAAAAAAAAGGAAAAAAAAAGAAAAGGCACTTCACTGGAATTTTAATTGTACATGATTTTATATACCAAAAGTATATTTTGAATTTCCCATTCTAAGTTGTAGCCATATTTCTTGTAATTTTCTCCTGTTAAACAGTATGCAATTTGATTAATTCTTCATGTACAAGTTTGTGTATTATTTATATATCCATTTCTGCAGTGCTGTAACTTGCTTTTCCCACAGGTTTAGCATTAACTGTATATATTGTGGTGAGAAGTGAAAGGGTATTATTGTTGAAGAATTTGCTACATGAATGTGATGATTTCAAGAGCCTATGATAACACTAATTCAGAGAACATGTAAATGTGCACAATAAAGTACTGCTAAGGCACGGCCGCCTTCTCCAGTGTTTTTGCAGACACGCTCTTTGTCTCCACGAGGAGACTCGAGCTCCAGCCTCTGTTCTTCAGTTCAAGCTTCCTCCTTGTGGGAGTAGAGAGGGATTTACAAACCTGTTTCTGAACCTCCTTCCACAATCAAGTCCAGTGTTCCAGTCCTGGCCCACTCGTGCTTGTGTGGGAAGCTCTCACCTGCACCCTGGGTGGTTGTTTACTCCAGCTTTGCTGCTGCAGGAAGAGGGAGGGCAGGAGGCAACGCGCTGCAGCTGGTGGGGCCACAGGAGTCAGCCTCAGTGCTGAGCCAGGTCCTAGGCTCAGCACTAAACGCAGGGTGGTGGCTGTAGAGGCCAGCAAGGGTTTCAGAGTTTAGAAAGCAGAGTACAGTACCTGTCACTAAAGCAAGGCAATATCACCTCTTATTTAAATAACTGAATTAATTTATTCTTTATTTGTACATTAAAATGTATACAATTCCAGATAGCATTACAGTTAGGTTAACAAAAACTAGTTACCAAAAAGAAAATACAAAACTAAACATTATTCCAGAAGCTTATTACGGAAGGGAATTTTCAAGATCATTTTTATGAAAGTCTGATTTCGCAGTACCTGGTGAAACATGTTTAGAAAAACAAGAACTTCTATAAAATTTACCTAAGGCAGATTTATTGTACATTGATTTAAAACATTTGGATAAAGGGGAAAACCTGAGATCTATACCCAAAAGCTATTCTCTGCAGAAGAGACATACACATTAGTTTGCTTTTTGGGGCAAACTATACATAATTGTTACTATAAAAGTTGTGCTGTACATTAGCTGTAGTGCAGGTCATATTTCATATTAAGTGCCAATAAAGGTTTAACAAAATATACAAAGTCTTAAAAGGTGAGGCTGTTTAAAGCATTAAGTGTAGAATACATATTGCACACTATAGTGAATACTCATGGTTCAAAAAAAAAAAAAAAAAAACCCATTGCATTTTTCCAGTTTTACATAATGAATCACACTGGAATGAGAAGGGATCAGGAATAGCAAATGTTACCAGCTGTCAAATTAGCAAAAAGTGAGAGGCAGGTCCCTAGAAGGTGGCATCTTCCCTCAAATTGGCAGCAGTTTGTTGTTCTCACTGGTCCCGTGACTCGTAAAGAAGTTTTGTTGCCTAATAGAAAAAAAACAAAGCGATTGGGTTAACTGGAACTTCATTTGCAGACACTTAATCTCTCCTGTGCATCAAAAAAAAATAAACCCACTCCCACACCCTTTAAACCCCAAACCTTTCAGTGCTTCCTATGTTACTTTCATTAGCTTAAGACACATAGTAGTATTCAGTGAGGCAAAGTAATTTTTGTGGGTACTGAAGGTTGTTTGCATGTAGAACCTGAGGTTGCTGAGGAAGGTTTTAGGAGATTTACGTTTCTGCCCTCCAGGCCAGAAATGTGCATGTGTACCAAAATGTCAGAAACACTGTTTCCAAACTTTTCCAAGCCAGCCTTGATCAATCTGATTACACAATGATTGCCCAATGTTGGGCATTCCTTCTACCCCTTCTGCCCTCCACCTTGAGGTGCTCCAGTCAACTCAACTGCAATATCCAGCAGCCTCCTCTGGTGATCCTGGTGCCGGAGCCTGCGCCCGGTGCCTGGGGTTAAAGAGGCTGTTTGTGCAGCTCTTCCTGACAGGGAAGGCCCAGAGCTGACCTGCAACTCGCACCTTCAGCGACACACCAGGCAGGGACACTTCTGTTTCCACACCGCTCTCCAGCAATACATTCCATGTATTTAACCATTGGTTCTACTTCAACAGCTTACCTAACTTCATCTATTTTTTCCTCTTCAAAGACTGTCAACTTCCATTGCCACCTCTCAACAGCCTGAAGAGGTCAAGACTTTTCTTTGTTTGCTTAAGGATTTACCTACAAGGTCTATAAGGAATTTGGACACGCTCTGGTAGGATCTAACATGACACAGGAGCAGCAGGACCATCTGCTGCAGAGGAGCTGTCACTGTCAGTTGTCAATGGTGGCTTTCCTCCACGCTGAGCTAATCCATCCACAGTCTGCCTATACCGTAGGACTGTCAACAGCTGGAAATATGTGTTTGCAAGGCCTCAAAAAGAGATAAAGCTTTAGGAAGAAACAGGGTTTTTAACACCCATTTAATATACCCCTCTCAAAATCTTTTTATATCTCATTCTCAGGCATTCCTTAAAACATTAAGGAATTGGTTAAAAAAAACAACAACAACACTCAAAACAAGCCCGAGGTTTTAGCTGCATTGTCATTTACTGCTGTGCAAATTTACACATTCATTCCTAGCTCTTAAGAACCTGAGCTTGGATGTTTTCAAGATCTCTGCCAGTTCTGGGGTGACCTTACTGACTTGAAAGCACCATCATGGGAAAGTTGTAATAAAAATCACCTTGCTGGGCAGGATAACAAAATAGATCCCCTGTTTCTGAAATAAGAACATGCTGTTAACTAGGGCTGTTGAAGATCTCACTGTACCCATCAGTCTCTCCTTAAGAACAAGCTAAGCTCATGTCAGAGGAGATGAATTTTTTTCTTCCCCGTTTATCAATAGAAACACAGTAAGAACAGTATTTTAAGAGCTGCATTGCTTGTGAAAGATGAATTAGAATAGATATAAATGCTAAACCGTATTCATGTGACAACACAAATACATATTTTGCTAAATACAGAAGCTAAATTGCTTGGGAAGCTTAAGAACAATGGGTGAAAGGAGCAAATGGAGCCAAACAAGTGCATGTGCAGACAGCAGCTACAGTTCTCCCTGTCAGATGAGGTTACAGACCAGATTTTTTTCCTCCCATAACTTTGAATTATGAAACATAAAACTTCAGTTTCATCATGCAGTGCCCAACAAAAACAGATGAAACTCAGTCCTCTAGAGTCCTGTCCCCACCTCTGTTCCTGTTTTAAAAATGAACAATTTCATTAAACGTTCAATAAACTAATACATACAGTTATCTGATTGTGGTTCCAGAGAATATGCCTTAGCATGCATTATTCAACGAGTAACAGAGATGTAGAAGTCAAATTCCAATGTTCTTATCACCTAATGACATAGATAAGCTCTTTTTATCAGGATAAACCCTTCGTGCTTGAAGCTAAGGCCACGTCCATAGCAAGCACCCAGAGCTTCAGTCTTGAGCAGCACCAAGTCCTTTGAAGAGTCCTTTAAAGGACTCCAGAGGCTCTAACTGCTGCTACTGAGCACGCCACGTAGTCTCCCCTCTGGAAACCCCAGCAAGAGGTGTTCAGCATCACAGGAGAGGGCTTTGGTAGGCATGAAGATGGTGCGGTGACAAATAAAAACAAAAGTCTGGGGAAAAACAAAAGCTGGGGAAAAACAAAAGCTTTTTACCTTTTCTCTGCCCAACCTTGTCCCCAGCCCTAAACTTCAAAAAAAGGATCCGTTTCAGGCAGTGTTTCTACTGCTCTTCCCTGCCACCCGTGCTCACCTTATGCATAGCAGCCAGCCAGGCTGCCGACAGCTTCTTGTTGCAGCTGAAGTCCTCCCCAGCTGTAAACTTCATCTGCGTGAGCTCCTGCGAGCCCGGCACCCGGTACTGCAGCACCATCCCTATGGCGCGGCTGTTGCCTCCTGGAAGAGAACGCAAGGCCTGAGCCAGCAGCATGCTTTACCAGCTGAGCACCATCATACAAACTAATAAGCACCTTTAAAGAAGATACCTTGTCACTTAGCTCAAAGCACTAGCAATTCTGTCACTGTCCCAAGAGCCTGGAGCTCCCACACCCCTCGGGAAGCCCCAAGTGCAGCAGCGGAGGAGGCAGTGACAACACTGTGACAACACGGTGACACCAGGAATCAGGACATGCAGATCTTTAGTATTGTTTAATGCTATGTGGCACTCACTCAGGCAAAACTTGCACAAGTCGTCACAGGCAATGCTTGGGACGTGCCACACACCGAGAAAACACTTGCAGGTCAATATGACAATCTGTTTTCTCTTAAGGAGATGCTATAATTCCACACTGTAGCCTGCAGTCTGTGGACTGCCAGTGTCCAATCAGACCGACACCAAGGAGGGATCCTTCCTTGACAAGGAGTCTGGGAGGATAGTGAGAATTCCACTCAACTCTAGGAAAGGTTGGGAAAGAAGCCCCCCAGCAAACTGCCAACGCCTTCATTTCCTGCACAAGGAAAGACATTCCCCTGTCAAGTTGACCTGTGGGCAGCGGAGGGAACAGCGCATCTTTCCTACTCTAGTGGCATGCAGCTTTCAGATCGAACCAAAGCAAAACCACAAAAACAAAACCAAAGTTTGGTTTAGAATTGTACATTAACAACAAACAAACAAAAAAACAGCTACAAGGAACACATTAAAAGGCAAACAAACAAAAAAATTCACTGGGCCTCTTACTTAGAGCATAAATTAAAACTAATAAATGGGAACAGCATCAACACACAGGAAACCCTTTTCGCTATATAAAGGCTGCCTACATGAGAAGGGGTCCTGGAAGCTATTACTGCAATATCTAAGAAACCAAACAAAGCTAATCTTAGGCTAGGTTTCCTCATATAAAGGTCACAAGCACCTTTTATAAAAATAGCTCTCGATAAGAATAGCTCTTTTCTCCTCTTGTAGGATAACCAAAATCCAGCTCCTTCAGCCTTCGCTGCCCTGCACCTACCTGGTTAGGCCAGCGTGTTAAAGCCTTACTTAAAGCACGAGATAAACCGCGACAGTCAAACACCCAGAGCTCTGCTCCGTGTTGTTCATTTACAGTGCACGAGTCTGGCATTCCAGGACATTTACTGATTCAGGCAGAAGATGCCTTGCTTAACAAGAGGGCTATTTTTTAAAAAAGAAATGTAAAAGAAAGCCTATCAATTAACAGTTTAAAACAGAATTTATAATTGGTACTCAAATTTTATCATATCATCCTCTTTACTTTTACCTGTCACTATATTTTCCACTGTTTGAAGCAATCCTGTAGTAAACTATGAAGAGAAATCTTTTTAAGACAGTGATTTATTCAGTCCAAAGCACTACTGGACAGCACACAAGAAGGCAGCTTAACTTTTATTATTTATTTACTTCCTTACAAGAAATAGAGACGAGATTAGGGACAGGTCTGTTAAAGTATTTGATGTGTAATACGGTGTATCATCAAAAACACTGTTTTGTCTTTCCTTCATTCTCAACAGAACATCAGGTTTAAAGGATGTCTGGAATAGTTTAGTTCTTCTCCAGTAAGTTATAAAACATTCCTTCTCAGTTTCTTAAATGAGAGAGATGGAAAGAAAGAGTTTGAACCCAGAGCTGTACAAGTTACACATCTAATATTTGAACAAGCTTTCCTAGGCTGAGCATCAACAGAAGATGAAGCAAACGAAAGGGCACTGCAAGGGAAGAAGGGGAGAGGGAGGGACACCATGCTGGGGCACATCATGCTCACAGGGCACTGCCGATACCTTCAGGAATCTGCTGGCTCTCCAGAAGGCTGGTGTAAGTGTGAATATCTTTTTCTACCATCAAGAAGAAAGTCAGGCAGGCAAAAGAAAGCAGTCAGAAGAGTAATGAACAAGGAATTATAGGACCATTAATTCGGCAGCACATCTGGTTGATTAGAATACTTCAGTCAGTTCATTAAAGTTAACAGGTTGCATTGAGTGAATATTGCACAGATGAACTGTTCAATTTAAAAAATATATACCCAGCAGTGAGAGTTGTTGTTAAAGAACAGTTATTAAAACTCATGTCCTTGTTTGTTATCAGTTCAGTGAAATCATATTCAAGTTCTTGCTGAAATACTACAGAATAGTAGATGAAGCAGTAAGTAACTGCCCTCCAATTCCCCTTCATTTTAAATGAAATTACAGTATAATTTTAAGCAGCTCTTACTCTCTTCAATTATTTGTACCTATAAAAGGTAAATCCCAATTGGATTCTAACATGGAAGCTGAAGACTAACAGTTCTCCTGAGCCTGTCAATCGATAAACGTAAATGCTTGTTTTCAGCCGAAAGAAAGGCTCAGAAAAGGTGATGATGAACTATTTAAGCCTGTTGAGAAGTTCCCCCATATTAGAGCTCAGAGCAATCTCTGAACTCTTAGCTCTTCCCTGCAGTACCACCGGTCACACGGATGGGCTTCCAAGCACTACACCAGAGTACTGAGAACAGTTGTACCAAGATCATTGCACCTAAGTCACCAAAAACATAGAAACACACTCTCTAGTTAGCACAAAAAAAAAGTAAATTTACATATTTTTCTTAATAGTAAATTTGTATTCAGTGATTTACTTACCTCCAGGAGTAAATCCCTCCGTAAGTATCTGAACAGTCGAAATCTGTATAATTTCAATTTCATAGTGGCTGTCTCCATCCAAAACCAGGTATCTACACACACACACACACACAATTAGTATTTCCCATCTACAACATCAAGTCTGAATCGCATGAAATGGAATAATCAGACTCCAGAGTTCACTGCATTTCAAACAGAATCTCTCAGTGACTGGTTTTCTGTATGTTTTCTGAGGGGAGGGAGAAGAAATAAAATCAAGCAGGAGGTCTTTTTCACTGATGTGCTTAAATAAAGCTTAAAGCTTAAATAAAAGCCCCCAAAACACACACACACAAAATCCAAAAACATATAGACTAGCTTAATATACCCTTTCAAACTATTAAAGCCATCCTTCCAAAGTTCTGGAAGAAGGAGAGAACACGGAGTTTGAGGCATTCTCACCCACCAAATTCTCGGGGTGCCCTCAGTAAAGCTTGTCTGTAATGTTAAGCAATATGCTCAGTGTTGGAGTCAACATGCTGAAACAAGCTGTTCTGAAGGGTTACAGATATTTTCCCAGTCAACCTTCCTGCAATCCTCCTACTAGCTGGTGAACACTCTATACTCCAACGGCACCGAGATGCCTTAACAAGGAGCAGAGTTCCAGGGTTCCAAGGCATTCTGTCATTCCTGCCCCTTGCTGCTTCTGGAAGTAGCCTTCACAATACAAAGTAGTGGGAGTTCATACCTCGGAGAGTCCCTGACCTCCACTGCTAGTAAATTCACAATTAGCCCAACAAAAATAGAGCTATCTTTACAGAATACTCTCTCCAGGATCTTCACAGCAGGTCACACTCTGTTGTTTTTGTTTTGGTTATTAGATAAAAATAGTTATAGCTGTGTTTATAAGCACAGTTTCTACTAATGTGCTCACCTCTGATTGCTGGACAGTCGACACACCATTAGCTCAGATTTGTCTGATGTTCCCAGAGTTACGAAGAATGTAGCACCTGGAAAGAACTGCATTATTACTCTAACACCGAGTTTAGGAAGCAATACTAAAATATCAAGAGTAATAAGCAATTTTACCTATTGCACCTAATAGACTGAATTGGGTGAATCATTAAGAGATTAATTGAAACATTGAATTGACTGACATTTTTAGAGCACTCAAATGTAAAAGCTCATCTTTAATTACCATGTTCTAAATCACATGAGCTTCCACAATGTAACATTTCTCCCCCACACCGTGGAAATAAAGATGATATGCAAATAGAAACTATAGAATGAGAATGAATTGAAAGAGAGCAAAAATAGGCAATTAAACACCCTACAATGTCACCATAACACACTCTAACGCTACTGAAACAATAGTGTCAGTATTCCAGATCAGTCTACGAGAAGAACCAAATAACACTAGGTTTTTACTCAGCATAATTGGAATATCAATTAGTGTACTACATGTGGTTTTAATGTTATTTAAATTTGACAGTTCACGATGATCTGCCACTCACACAGCCTTAGGCCACGGCCAAGGTCAAAGCTCACAAGTGAAGTCTGAAGCAAACACAGTAACTTGTTAGAAAATGTTAAAATATTCTCTGCTGATAAGCGTTTTCATTCTATTTAACAGAAATATGTCTAAAAAATACATTAATATTAAAAAAGGTAAATGCTCAAATATACATTTGTTCACCAAGGCAATAAAAACTTCCTTTGTCTTTAATTACATTTAATTACTAGGTTTTCTATTTATCAGAGTTGCTTAACATGACATTTGAACAAATATAAGCAAAATCAAACCAGCATATATACATTGTGTACTTTATATGTAAATACATACACATATACACACACACAAACACACATGTATGCCCACACACACACAACACAGTGTGTTACTTACCGTTCATGAGCACTTTAAGCTGTTTGTCATAAAACTCTGTTTCCTTCTGAGAGATGAGGGCACATTCAGCACACTGGCGCACCGGGTCCACGAAGCACATCCGAGGCAGAGGCACTTTTTTACTGCAGCACTTGTCACAGAAGCACTTTCCGCATCTTCGACAGTGATGCTGAGACAATATTTTATTTATTCACATGGAATACTATTAAGGAAGAACCTAATAAAATTACTCCACCAAACGCCTTCTCATCCAAGAAAAAGAATACAGTTTTTCTAATTTGAAAAATAAGTCAAGGGGTAGGACAGAATTCAAGTGATTATGGAAGATTAACAACTGTTAATGGTAGAAATATATCTCTATGATTGAGATCAAAGGATTAAGTTTACTATGACCAGCAGCACATAAATATTTCCTGACACTCTGTCAACAGGTTTATTGTTATGCCTATTTTTCCCTAGGTAACAGGCTACAAACCAAAACCCAAATCTTCATACTCAAAACCTATCAAAAATGACATAGTAAAAAAAGAGGAAAAAAAAGGATCCAGGGTAGTTATAACACTGGTAAAATCAGGCTCACAGCTAAGTGTTCACCAAGTGTTTGTGCTTCAAATCACTAGTGGGGTGTGACAGTCACAGTGGCTCTTCTTGATGCAAGTTCTCAGGGGATGACAGTAACTCATGTAAGAACAAGTATTTCCAGGCAAGCAAGAAGTGATTTGTGGCTCAGAGCAAGTTAGAACAATACAAGCAACTGATATGCTGCAGTTTTGGTCCCGGTTAGACTTTTCTACCTAATATAATATAAACTTTTCTCCCATATCTATTTCCTATGGCTACCTCTATTTATTTTCCAAAGTTAATATAACGCTAATAAAATAGAGCAGAATGATCATTTTTTTCTGTTCAACCCAAATGCTCTAAAAAAACAACTTCCATGCTCTTAACCCATCCAACCACAGAGTGCAGCAAGGACCAAGAGGCTGCACACTCCATCATTCAGTTGCCCAGACACCCCAATGTTCTTTAAGCATCTTGAAAATTTATTTATGATACACAGGAATATCCATTTTAGGATTTCTCCTTACCTCTCCCTCCAAACATAAGTTCAAAAACAAACATCAACTACCTCAATGCATTACAGTTCCTATTTCCACACCTTTCCTTGCTTTCACAAGCTGCTTGCCAGCAGAGTGTCAACACAGTTACACAAAGCACCATTATTTCCTGCTAAAAATCACTGCTGACCTGTTTTGAGAGGCTGCTTTCCTCCCCCAAGCAGAAACTCCAGTTTCAGCAGAATGCTTTCTGGTAATAGTATTCAGTAAACCAGCATGCATTCCAACAGATCTGTTTACATTTATGAATGAAAATACTTCAGTGTTAATGTTTTCGCTTTATACAGTGTATCTAATTATGCTTCAGAACAGTCAAGATGTTTCCCAAATTAACTACGGATTCTCTTTTCCAGTTTTGAGACAGGTCCTGTTTCATTTTCAAAACAAGAGATTCTGAGATTTTATTTTGGTCTCTCACACTTCGATGGTGAGATTCTTCAATGTGGGAACAGAACTGGTTGCAATTCAAAATATCTTTTGGCTTACCTTTGTGCAACTCATTTTTATCTCCCAAAACACAAATCAAAGTGATTTGGCTGCATGTTAGTGTTGACTTTGGCAGAACACTCTGGCATGAGTTCTTCTAACTCTTCCTTTGAAAGTAAAACACAGGGGTATCCAGTATATTCCATGGGTATGGAATAACCCTTGCCCCGACCAAAACCACAAGAAGGTCAAAGGAACAGAATTAAAACAAAAGGGATCTCCACCCAGTAAAGAAAGAACAAAAAGAACTATTTTAAGTTATACCAGGCTTCTTCATTTTTAAAACAGGAAAAGCTTGAATTAATTTGCTGCAAGAGTTAAAGTTTTATGTTTTATTGATTTCTCTTACCTTTCTGGTTATGAAGTCAAATTTTGTGTCACACTGCATACATCTTGGGCACTAGGAAACAGTAAAGATTAACAATGAATTACAAAATTTCTTTATCTTTAATCCTATGACCATGCACAAAGACTGAGCTTCAGGTGATCTCCCAAGAAGAATGGGCTCCAACAAATTTCCATAATTTATCTTTCACCATGAACTTCATTCTTTAAAAATATTTTACTACTGTTGTACCAAAAAAAAAAAAAAAAAGACAAACTCATCTGTTCTATTCGTCTTGCCAGCAGTCAAAACTACTTTTCAGAAGTTCACATCATGCTTAGTTTGCTTGGGTAGCCTGCCTGTTAACTCTGCTTTCATGCAAGTTACCGTCCTCACTCTGTTATACTGTGATGCTCTGTTTAGTGCTCCTAGTAGTTTACACAGTTTTCAAACATGCTAGACTTTTGGTTTTCTTCCAAGCCACCAAGACTCAACTTTTATTCCTGCTACAAAATGTCACTTCCTGAAACATCTCGTTCCAAAAAAGCTTACACCCACACTCCTCCCGAAGAAAGGTCAGAAAAATACTGAGGAGGGTTCTCTGAACAGGATTTTAAGGGTCAAAAGCTTTAACTTCTAAACTACTTTGGCAACTTCAGCATGTAACAGTTATCCCTCTTCTTTTTTGTGCTTCCTATAAATGCGTGGAAAAAAATATTTTTAATTCCAGACCTATCATGACAAAAATGACTAATTTGCAGCAGATGTAAATAACTCACAAGAAAATGGCATATGGTAGCCGATATCACCAAATGGGATTTTCCCAAAAGAAAAAATCTGTTTCTAACTGAATATACAAGGCACTTCTGCTTTGTAAGGATATTTACATAATATCATATTTTGCCTGGGAAAAGACCACTATTGAGGACTACCTTGATAGGTAAATCTATATCCTGGCACAGCTAGGAAGCACATGAGGACCATAAGATTTTATTGCTTGAAGCTTTCTCACATTTATACAGGAAAAGCATGATGTTTGACAGTTGCTTTAAAGGTACAGGCTTTTTAAAAATATGGCAAAATTGATTTTTTTTTGGAAAGTGGAAAAAGTAACTGAGATAAGAAAATTAATTAATTGCCACAGCTGGCATGAATATGTTCATTTTACACATAATAACACACCACTGATATCAGACAATCCATACAGCAAGAGAAAAGGGGAAGAACATCCACCAGTCATTGCACCTGGGCATTAATTTAAAAATACTAAGAGCTAATCCATTACAGAGTGAGACTTCCCAGGCACTTGCTGTAGTGCAGTAACAGATTCGCGGAGTACTCTGGATCCCTCCCAAAGGTTGTGATGCTGTAGACGGGCAGCAAGCGGTGGCTACACTTCACATGCTATTTCTGTGTATACAGCCCCAAAGCAACTGCAGCAGTGGTGGTACCTAACACCTCACTAAGCTGCTTAGCACCGCGTGTCTGCAAACGCAGAAGTTTGCAAACTCATCAGTTTGGCCCTCGTGCCATGCCCATCAGCTGATGCCACAGAAGGCACAGCACAACCACACACCAGATAGGGCTTTTGAGGCCTTCTGATGTAATGTGACTGTTCATGACAAATTCATGGGTCAAGCTACACGGGGGGGCAAGGAGCCCAAGAGCAGCTCTGCCACACAGCTAGTGTTGACTCCAAGCACCTGCCCCAACAGAGGCCCCAGCTACATTCAGCCCCATTCCTTCCTGCAGGAAGGACCCCCAGCAGCCACTGCCAGCTCCACGTGGCCTTCTTGGAACTCCTGGACACGGCAGCTCCAGGACAGGCTGCGATCCTCGGGCCCAGGGATCCGGCAGTGATGGCTGCCCGTCTCTGCAGCCGGTCCTGCTCCCAGGTTTCCTTACTAGGAACAGCATCGGCTGAGCAGCCGCATGCGCAGGGACCAGCATTTTAACTTCCCTCTCCAGTCTCACCATGCTCAGCACAAATGGCCTCAAGTTTGACAGTGCTCAGCAGAAATCTGCATGATATTATCCACCTCAGCCCATTCAATGCTGGTGAAAAACACACAAGCAAAAATAAAGTTTTCTGTAGTCCTCCTCCAGGCCCACAACTCAAAATCCTCATAACATAACAACTGATATTTAAAGACAATGTAATCATATGATTTTTTTTAAAAATCCATTTTATATAGTAAGTTTAGCACAACTACTAACATAATTTTGCAATCAAACAATTTTTAAACAAACCAGCATACACTTGCTGCAGAAAAAAAAGATACTGCTACTAAATTGGTGAATGAGTTATGGCTAGGTAGTAGAAGCGAGTACATTTGAAGTGATAAATCAACTTTTGACAATGCTAATCTCTTTTCCTGGACAATGAAAAGATATTTTAATTTTATGCTGAACTAAATGAATGCCTAGCATATGAACAAAAACAATTGTTCTCATTTAGATCACTAATTACAAGTAATATTCTCTCTTTTAAAATTGATGTTATTATTAAAAACATTGTATAAGCTTTCTTTCCTGTATATCGCACACTTAAAATACCATTTTTTTTTCTTAAATAATGTTAATCAAATGAAGGTTAGAATTTCAGCACACCTGGACTTAGAGCAATCTAATAAAATATTTAGTTTTACAGAATAACAAGAAATGTAAGATTAAAAATAAGAATGAATACACACGTGTAATGCGTGTGTCTATAACACGCTTCCTCCCAATAGCAATTACTGCCAAATTTGATGCCAAAAACAACATTCAGTCACAAATCAACATCACCAGTCTACTGCCCAGTGGATGAGAGGAAAGGTTGGTTTTTAAAGAGAACGCCCAAGATCTAAGTTTTTTCTAAAAGTCAAAGTAATAATATACAGATTGCCTTGAGTTGCATAAAATTTACAGACACGTTCTCAAATAAACATAACAAGTTTAAGTAAATTTTAAAATAATCTTCAAACAATGTTAACTTGAATTAAGATGGTACTATGGACTAGGCTCAGTTTGAAGTGCCATGTTTTTAAGGAAACTAATTCAGAATTATTGAAATAGATTGAATATTGAAGTACATTTTAGTAAGTTAAAAGAAGAATACTGATGATACATCCACTGATGATGATGTCAGTGATCAGGTTTCCAGGCAGCTCAGGCCAAAGGGCACAGGGCAAAACTAGACTACACACAGCACCCTGAGAAACCACCTAATTCCAACCTGGACTTTGCTACAGGCTGATCCAAACAGCCCCTGCAACCACCCCAGAGCAGCACACCTGATGCACAAGGGCAGCTGAGCGTCCCAAGTGGACCCCTACCTTAAATAACACTCAGCACTTGTCAGTGTACATTTTCTCCTATCTACACTTAATGCGAGACATGCACAGTTGCTGCTAGTGACAGGGAGATTTTTTTTTTTTTTAAAAAAAAGAACAGAACCGATGAAGTGGATAGAACTCCCATAGGATGCTCTGCATTTTCTCATACTACTTCTTTAATAAGCTGAAAAAGTCACTTTCCAAAAAAGAGTTGTTTTGGAAAAACAAACAAACAAAAACAAAACAAAACACAGCAAATCAACTTAGCAACCATGCACCATATACCAGTAAAGCTAAGTCTGAGCCACAGAAATTCCACTAACAAAGTACGGCTGCTCGTATAATTACTGTTACACAGGACTTTGGCTCAGCACACATCTGGCAGAGGAGCATTTTCTTCCCCTTGTTCCTAAACAAGTTAATTATGACAGAAAAGTACAGTGTTTCTATATAAAACAAACCAACTGCATCAGTATCTGGCAAAGAATGGGTTTGTTTCGTGATTGCTTGCTTAACTCCATATCACTTTACCACTAGCAAAAATAATCCTGATTTTGCTTCATATTAAAGACATTTTCCCATTTTTTTTAAAAAAAGGTATAAACAACTGATTCCAAGTTCTGTTACATTAGCAGCGGTAACAAATAATGCTTACTATAGAAAATTTGGCATAGCATCAAGATCATATAGCTTAGGCAAAAAAAAAAAAGAAATTTACAAGCAAAGTTGGTTAATAGAGTCAAAAAGTCAGAGTTACTCAATACTTCAATTTAACACTAACAAGATTCACGCTGAGCACCAAAAGTTTCGCTATGTTTCCTTTTTTTTTTCTCTTTTTTTAAATCAACATGATCTTCAAAGTTATATTTGCTGTTTTATAGGCATTTAAATACAACAAACACCGTCGCAAACATTAGTGCCGCACAAGTCACCCGGCTTATCTCCTTAAACTCTTCCTAACTTCTGTGACAGGACCTTGTTCTTTGGGAGACAGCAGTGCTCCTAACCTTTTCTTTCCACTAACCTAAGGAGAATAAGAGCGCGCGGCTTACAATTAAAACAAACACGTAATTAACAGAGCAGGGAAGCGGCGGGCCGGCCGCCCGCGATGTCGATGCTCCCGGCAGCAGCGCGGCCAAGTTGCCCTCACGGGGCGGGAGCCGCTCCGGGCCGAGGGAAGGGGAAGAAGCGCCACGGGGACGCGCGGACCAACGGTCACCGGCGGGCGTTGGGGGGGGGTTGGGG
>NW_010589017.1:0-18800 GCF_000705375.1 Tinamus guttatus | reverse complement strand
TCCGCTCTGAAGGGAGCGGACGGGGCCCGGGGCCCGGCCCTTCAGCCGCCCGTGCAGATCACTACCCCCCGATAACCTGGGTATCACGCGACTAAGTGTGCGAGAAGCTCCAAACCGGACTCGAAATGGAAGCGCTTTTTTATTTTTTGCTCCGGTCCCGCTCTGTTACAGTTATTTCCCCTTAGTTTCCCTCTCCTTTAGTGCCTTTAGCGGCCGTTTCTGGGTTTCAGTGGCTTCAGAGGAGTGAAGTAAACAGAATGAGGTGGAATCCTCTGACCCAAAGGTCACTATTGCACTTACTTTCAACAAGCTTCAACTTTGAAACATTCATCAGAAATTTGCCTTTTTAAAAACCAGGACTGCTTTAAAATTAAAAATATATTTCCCCTATATTCATTCTGTTCTCAGGATCCATAGCAAACTTGCTTCTCCTGTGTTAAAAATGTGAATGTTCATTAAGTCATATATTCCTGTATAACTCTTAAATGCATAGGAGTGTTTAAGCCATGATCCTTCATAACAGTAATAAGCATCATAGTGTTTTTTTTTCTCTTTCCCCTTAAGTAATTATAGTAGTAAACTAGAGTTCTAGATCAAAGTGTTAGAGTAGCTTGTAACATTGTTGCTATTAGTAACAAACTATGTTTTAGGAAATCAAAACACTTCAGAATTTTGGGATATGACTAGACCTGTATTATTTAAATTTTCATGTCCACGAGGATTTTTTTTTCATCTTTGAAAATGAGGAGTTCTTAAAAGAATTGCTATCTTGAAATTCTTTACATCCAATGCATTTGCAAGTTTCAATGCAGTGCAAATACCCTATGTGGATATACAATTAAAATGAGCAGCAATTTGTAACGGCATGATTTTTAGTTGAAGTCTTTGAGGGAATATTTGCTACCATCACAGATCATCTCAGCCAATGTGCTGAAATATAGCTGCTTTTCTAAAATAATGGAAAAATGTATTGTTAAAAAGTAAAAAGAGTATTGCTCTATCACACTGAAACATGCTTATGTTTTGTATTGTAGGTATGTCTGATAAAAAGTGTAATAACAGGTGAAAATAGCTGATGCTCTCTTCACTCCAGTTACTGTATCAGGAAATGGATTGGGACCAGTTTGACTTGAACCCTAAAGTAATTGCTGCCCTTAAGAAAGGTAACTTAATCTGCAAATGTCTAGCTAATAGGACTTCCTTTATATAATTGCATGTTTATAGATGTAAGCATGTATACATAAACCAGCATTTTCAAACTGTAATTAATTATTTCATAAGCCACTCTTGTAAGTAATTAGAAGCAAAAGCTTCTCGCCATGATTCCATGATTACAAACAATTTTATAGTATATTTTGATACACTCAAAGTAAATGTTGCCTGCTTAGAGTCAATTAAGTGGGTGAGTGGGTGAACTCTATGTACATGATTAATAGGAAGTGGGAAAATCTTTCTTTTGTGCATAATAACTGTAATTCAACCGAAAGTATTTATAAGAATTCCTCTGATTTCAGCTGGCATAAAATCAGTGAAAGAGACTTTAAATCTTTCTGAAGCAGACTTGCAAAGATTGACGAAACTCTCCAGTGCAGATATACAGTATTTACTGAAAACAGTCTCTCGCATGGTGAGGAAAAATAGTATGATTACAGGTAATACAGCTAATCTTAAAAAAAAAAAAAGTCTTCTGTTTAAATCATCAAATGCATTGCAACTGGAAGAAGGTGTAGTTTTGGTTTCTAGTTAGTGAGTAATATGATTTCATAACAATTCTGAAAGTGAAGAGGCAGGTATTTTGGTTTTGCTGTAGTAACTTAATTAATTATCCTAAGGATGGCCTTAGGTAGATAGAAGTGGACTGCAGTCATTCTTCAGGATCAAGCCTGTTTAAAATCTGACAAAATAATTGGTTAAATTCAATTATGGGAAACACAAGAAAGGAAAAAGAAAGAAATGAAAAAGGTCTAAAAGGTGACAGGACCCAATGTAAGCTGTTTTTGAACATGGCATACATATAATAGATTGTGCATGAGAAGAGGGTGGGAAAGACCAGGCTAAACTAGATTTTTTAGATTAGATTTTAAATTTCCATCAATGAGGAATGTACAGATACAGACCTGATGTATAGCCTCTATTTTGTATCACTGTGTGTTAGAGAGATGCTAAGGGGAATGTTTTCTTTCCTCCCTTCTTTTCCCCCGTCATCCTTCAGCACTTCAGCTCTACCGAGACCAACACCACCTCACCTCCCAGCAGCAGAAGCTCAGCCTGGGCTGCTCGGTCCTGGATGAGCTGTTAAAAGGTGGCATCCCCTTGGTGGGAATCACAGAACTGGCTGGAGAAAGTTCTGCTGGGAAGACTCAGATCAGTTTGCAGCTGTGCCTGTGTGTGCAGTATCCTTACAAATATGGTGGATTAGAGTCTGGTGAGTACTGAAATGTATACACTGGTTTATTTGCCTTTTGGGAGAATATGCTGCCCTTAAGAGCATGATCTGCACGTTGAAGTTAATGTTTTTGTGCACGTGCAAACAGCATAGGAAAACCATCACTGCCACAACTGTTTATCGACTTCTCAAGTCACACCAGAACCCAAAGCTTGTCAAACTGGTAATCTTCCACAAACATCTGGTGTGTGGTATATATTCCCAGTTAGAAGTTTTAAATTTCAAATAATAGTTACATTGATTACCCTAATTAAAATGATTTGCAGAGTAAAATTGATAGAAATCTAGTTGAGGAAAGCAATGTTTTGTATATGCACTTGTCCGATTTTTGTGAAAATAGGTAGATTTTTTCTTTGAATATGGCTTTTAACTGTGCCTATCACCTTAATGCGACTTCTGATATTTTCTTTTGAATATTTTTGTTTCTAAAATCTTTCCTTTAGAGTTACAAAATCACAAAATTGTAGTTCTTGGTGCGTGGAGATGGTGGCTGTTCTTGGCACTATTGTGACCACTTCACTGTGGTTGCATCCCCCATTCACCCACTGCCAAATGTGTCATGAAACACCAGCGGGTAGGATGGTTACCCTGTCAGTGCATTGTTGGGGGAGAGGAGCAGAGCGTTTTTGGAAGACTGGGAGGACAGAACTTCTGAGGATCTTGATTGGCCAAATAGATTATAGTATAAGTACATCAAGATGCCCTTGTTTTTAGAAACAGTTAAGGAATGGTACCTGTCTTTGTGAGATGCATTAGCAGGAGATGCAGCATAGCAGATTATCATCGTAGGGCATCAGAGCAGATCTATGTCAAGCTGAAATTTAAAATTCTGTTTCATGGTATTACAACCAATATATTGGATTTATTGAACTGTTTTGTAAAATTAGAGTACCCCAGAATGAAAGAGGAAAGAAAAGGATGCCAAATTGGCGGGTGTTGCACAGCCTTGTTTCTTTTACAGTTCATCAGTGAGAAGGGTTGTGTTTCACATATAGAAATACAGGAAATAAAGTAATGAAGGACTTTTTTCTTTAGAAAACTTGGAGAAAGGACAACAGTGATGCTTACTAATTATTGCAGATGTTTAGCTCAGTCAGTAGAAGATAAAATCCTTGCTAAGAGTTTGCTAAATGATTAAATTTATGGAACTGTTACTTTTTGGTGCTAGAAACTTTTTCCTTGTCTTAGGTGGTGATGTTAAAACACATTTCTTGCAACAGTAAAGATTTATTGTGCATTTACTTCATTTGACTTTGTGTTATCCTTGTTTACAGTTTTCTGTGCTAGGAGGTTGGCAGCAAACCAAAATTGGGGCATCCTTTGCCTCCAGGTTATCTTTGTGCCATTCTAAGAATGTCAGTTATGGTCTGTTGCATATTGGCTGAATTTACATGCCCATATTTATAAGTAATACATGAATATAATGTATTATGTGACAAATTCATAACTACATTAGAATTTTGAATTGGAAAAGATGTTTGCTACTTATTCTTGCTAACAAAGCCAGTTTTGTGCATGGTAGATCATGTTTCTAGGACTGGAAATGCTTCTGTTCACTTATTTGAAGATCATTTACAAGTTCTGAGATTTTTTTTTTTTTTGTCAGCTACCGGTATAGTACTGTCATCACAGTAAAGCACTGAAATGCACTAAAAGAGTTAGTTTCTCTTTTCTTTCGTAGCCCTTCCATGGGGAAGGATGCATGTGTGATCATTCAGGACAACTTCCTCGGAGTGACTCCTAGCTTCCCCTTCAAAAGAGATAAATACCCAGACTCTGAATTTGCTGCCAGTGTTGACAGCTTCTTAGTAAACTGTAAATAGCATGACACCATTTCTTTTTGTGGCACTAGTGTCCTCTTTTTATTTAGGTTATGACAATTTACCTATCACCAAGATAACTGAACATTAAGTGCTTTGGCTTCATGATTTGACATTTGTCTTTATTATTGAGCTCACTTGTCAGTCTTGAACTGACAACCTCTAACTTGAGCTGCTGTAACTTTGCTACAAAGCACCTCTTGTATTTTTAATACATACACTGTGCTTTGTGGGGGTTAACTTTCTCAAGAAACATCGGGGTGAAAATCCTTGGCCTGATTTTATAAAGGGGATGGAGTGAATATACTTGGCAGGTATCTTAAAACTAGGCTGCCGGACCAGCAGCTCAGAAAGGACCAGGTCTTTGCTTCACTGACCTAGAGCTATTGCAGCTGCAGGATTGCCTTGCCCTCACTTACTTGCTCATCAGATACAACTGTGAAACTGAGACTCAGCTGAGTGTGTTTGCTTGATACTTGTCTTCTGCTTTTACAATGATCGTTTCTGCCACTACTGCACTGATGTTCTCTGTGAGGAAGGTCTTTGTCTTTAGTAGAATTTTACAGTTTTTTTGTCTCCAGATAGTTCTTTATATCTTTTCCAGCAAGAATGTTGTATTCTTTATTTCGAAATGTATTGAATGGTGCAATACCTCTGGATTGAAAGGCAAATATCTAAGCTTTATAATATTCATCTATCTAGATGTGTGAGCCTGGATTTGAATAGACATAAACAGGCTCAAATAGCAAACACTCCACCCTTACATAAACTGAGGAGAGTTCGAAGGACATCCTGCTTAAGGCAGGTCTGACTTTAGAAAGCAGATATGTTCTGGGTGAGTCAGTATCTGTGCAAATCCCCATTTTTCAGGGCTGTGTTGTGCAGAAAGCAACCTCTTGGGAATAAGAATGGTAGATGAGAGGTCCAGAATGTTGTATATAGGAACTGTTCTAGTCTTAAGACATGCCAGCACAATCAGCCTGGCTTTTGTTAGCAGGAACTCGGAATCATGGGGGCTTAAGGGAGCTGCATCTCTTTCTCCCCGACCTCTTCCTCCGACCCCCTGCAAGTTTATCCAAAACTGCATTGCAGCATAAAGATTTGAGTTTGCTGGCTCCAGTGTTGCAAGATGTTACTGCTTTATCTGAGCAAATATTGATGCTAGATATACATCACATGAATTGATTCCATGATTAGAAATTTGTCTTGACTCACTGGCTTTTTAGAAATTATGAAATGGAAAATTTTGCATAGGAGTCTGTGGACTTTGCTTAGGAGTGTGTTAAATAACAAGTAGGAAAAATACAGAAACCATTTGTAGTTCAATCTTGTGCTATTGTGTGTGTGTGTGTGTGTTATAGTATAGGAATCATGACCAGGTCATGACTGCTCTGATAAATAATGCTTTATTTTAGTCCTCATACAATGTCAAATGTTGTAAGCTGTGAAAAACCCTCACTTCCCTCTGGCATCACTAGCAGTATGTAACGAAGCATGGGAAATTAATAAGGCAGACTGAACATATTAGTGAGAAAGGCTGTGACTGGCAGAGCCGAAGGAAGTGCAAAAGTGTTGAAGTATATTCTGAAAGTGTTCCTAGGCGGAACAGAAGGGTTGTCAACGATGAATTTAGGATGTGGAAATGTCCTTTGAAAGGACTGGATAATTAGGAAATATTTTCTGTTCTGTTAATAGAGGAGGAAGGCTTTTAAATCTTGTCTCTCAAAGGTGAACGCTTTTTAATCATGGTCATGGATGAAAGTCATTGCCCTAGCTGACAGCTTTCTGCATATTTAAAAACAAGACAAAACAAGACTTTCTGAGCTTTTTTGATCTTTCACCAATAAAGTAGGATGATTTATAAAAAATTTTATGGTGGAGGAGAGGGGAAGGCTAAGCTGAAGAAGCAAGTTTAGTCTTCAAGAAAATCAGACTTATGATCATACTTGTCTCTTCTAAACGAGTTCTCAAAATCCAGTCCCTTGTGTTATGCTGGTGTCTGTCAGCAAAATATCTTTATTTGGAATGGAACTCTGTTAATGGAACTCTGTGTTCCTCCAGAACACAGTGTGCTCTTCCAGTTCCTACTCCTGGATATAGCTTCCTTTTTTTTTTTTTCCTGTGGAATATGTTGAGAAGTTGCAGCTGGAAACGGGATTTTCTGCTCCCTAGAGAGCCAGTGTAGAAAATGGACCTCTGGGGTGGAAATACTGAAGATGTCCAATGCTGCCAAGCTCCAATAACAGCCTGAAGCATTTCAGTGAGTGGACTTAATCCTTAGGCACTATCTCATAATCATTAGCTGTATTTTCAGACAATTCTAGCTAATTCTGCAATACAGCAACAGTGGCTGCTGCTCCCGCTCCAGCAGGCGCCCGGCAGCCTCTGCCCGTGCTCGTTCTGCGGCGGGTCAGGAGCTGTGTAGAGAAGCAGGGAGGGTTTTAAGTATGTGTGGCCAAGTGCATCGTGCACCGCTCGGCTTGTGTGCTGCTAAAACCAAACCATGTGTGCACGTGCGAGCCATGGCTTCGTAACCGAGGCTGTTTCCTGGGTTGCAGGAGCAGTCTACATTTGTACGGAAGACGCGTTCCCAAGCAAGCGACTACAGCAGCTCATAGATCAGCAGCAGAAGCTGCGGGCGGACGTTCCAGCTGAAATCATACAGAAAATCAAATTTGGAAACAGTATTTTCATTGAGCATGCAGCAGACCTAGTAAGTAGTGGCACAACTTGCAAATAAGTCATTATAACGCTATAACTTTTGTTTGTTTGTTCTGGATAAAACCATAAGGCACTTCCTAAACATTTTTACCAGCAAAATTTACAGATCCACAAACTCACTGTATGATCAGCACCTCTTATCAGCTTACATTTAACTGATAAGAACTGCAGTTACTATCTTAATCTTAAAACTCTTACGTGAAGCGCTTCAATGTGAGATGTTGGTGGTTTGTGACAGGACACCTTCCACAACTGCATCACCAAGAGGGTGTCTCTGCTGCTCACGCGAGGGATGGTGCGGCTCGTGGTCATCGACTCCATCGCGGCTCTGTTCCGCTGCGAATTCGGGGTCTCGGATTCCGTGCTCAAGGCTCGGTACCTGCAGACGTTTGGAGCACAGCTGCACACTCTAAGCACTAAGTTCCGGGCTCCAATAATGTGCATTAACCAGGTATGACATCAAAAATCCTTCTTGCTTTGCAGGGCCGTTAAATCGTTGTTGGGGAGGATTTGTGCAGACAGGTTTGTAAGTGTTGCTTTGTAAGGGACACCGACAACTTGAGTCTTAATGACAGGTAGAAACTTCCAGTTTCTTTAGTTTACTTTAAACTAGTAAATTTTAACTTTTTCAAAATTTAAGAATATCGTTTAAGCATGACAGGACAGGCCTTCAGAAGTAGTAAATGCGCTGGGAATTAGAGACCTTTTGGAGATTTGGGTATCAGTACCTCTTACCTACACATATAAAAAGATACTGTTACTAACTAAAGTAGAGGAATGGTGTGAGGGGTGGGGTTGGTGGGTTGTTTTTCTTTAGTTTTAACAGATTCAGCATCTAATAGTAGCTACCTTCACATAAACTTAATCTAGCTAAATTGTTGAAACACTGTAAACTAAGGAAATACTTCACAACTCCTTTTAATTTGCCTTGAAAGAATAAGGGTTTTATAAATATGATTCAATGATTTGGATTTTACTGACTTAATTCCCTTTACTTCTCTTTGCCAAAACCAAATGCATAACCACAGTGAACTTCAAATGTTACTTTTCTGGTGTAGGTGACGGATGCAGTGAGTGAACCAGAAGCTGCTCAGTGCAGCTGTAGGTAAGTGCCCTGCTGCCACGTGAAGCGCAGCACTGCCCGACACAGGGACAATTACCCAGAAGATTTCTCTTTAACTCCCGTGGAAGATATAGGAACATACTAAGAGCTGTGGTGGGTGTGCCCAACAAGTTGTATTTCCTGGAGGGCAGTAATAGCTGTAAATGCTGTAAATTGGAGGGGAAAAAAATAGTAAGCAGTTATGGGGCAGTCCCTTACCACAGGGAATATGTTAGGGTAAAAACTCCCTGGAGTTCACAGCTGCTGCACTTGGTAGCATGGTGGGAGGATTTGTGTCTCATCTTGCTTCTGCTCTAACTTCTTTTTTAATATAATCAAACTCAAGATGCTTCATATTAAACCCATACATGTGGAAATCTGTAATGTTTCCTCCTGTAGTACAGCAGATAACAGAGTTTATCCAGCGCTTGGAATAACCTGGGCAAATCAACTGCTGATGAGACTGATGGTGAGCCGAGTGTCGCAGCCGGAGCAGTCGTCCGGAGCCGCGTTACAGCACGCTGGAGGTCTGAGGACTTTAAGAGTCGTCTTTGCTCCTCATCTCCCTTCATCCTTTTGCTACTATACAGTAAAATTGGAAGGTGTGAAAGGAATAAATCCATTCCATAGTATGGCATCCTGCTTCAAAAGTTGACAGAACTTCCTTTGCTACAGGAGGAGTTGTAGTAACCCGCGGTTGTTCATGGATGAGAAATGGATCCTCAAATACACAGCAGGTGGCACGGCCGTACATTTTAAAGCTGCTTCTCCACTGGGAAAAGCTGCTGTTTCTGTATTTAGATATATCCTCAGCTTTTCATCGTGAGAATGAGGATTCTGAAGGAGCGTAAAGCTGTGGGCAGGCAGAGAGCGTAATGTGTGATGTCGAGAGCCCTGTGTTGAGGAGACTTAACTTTTAATTCTTTCAATAGCACAATACTCTAGAACAGGAGAACTGCAATCACCCACCTTTTCTGCCTCCAGACTGGAAAGAGGCTCAAATTCAACCAGTTACTGCTACCTACTTGTGTTTCTAGTCCTCATGTTGCCATGAAGTGTAGCCATTTTTCTATTTTTAGTACCTCAGAAATAGCCTTTGTCACAAATCAGCCGGCCTCCTTTTAACAGAAGCACTCGTTCTTAATGTTAAACAGGAAGAAAGACCTTGAACTACTTTATAATTTTAATGAAATTACTTTTTACCAATTTTGGACTGTGTGGGCCGAGCTGACTTCAGGTAACTTCTGTGTGTTTGCACATTTGGATACCGGATTAAAGGGGCACAGAAGCGACGGTAGCCGAGAGGCAAAGCAGACCCAAAAGGCCTGGACGTGCTTCAGCCCGCGCTTTGGCCACACTTCCCCCTTTCCAGCTCGCTCTCGTCACAGCAGAAGCCCCTTTAGCTTCTTCTCTGCATACAAACCAGCGCATCCCGAGCCCCTCGTGTTTGCCTGGGTCTGCATCTCACCCGTGGTAACCAGACGCTCTCAGAGCATGAGCTCCCTTCACGGGCTGGGCTGTGCTGCTGGCTGTGTTTTGGAGGGTGCCCTTGGTGCTCCTGACTCTTCTGGTTTTCCTCCTTTCCTGGAGCATCTGACTCTTTTCTGAGGGACTTTTGCCCTTGCTGTTCACCTCAGGGTGGGCTCCTTGTCTTACTCTTCCTCTCTGCATTAGCTTGGTCAAAACCCAAAGCAACTCACCCCGAGCTCTGTAGTGTAGCCTGGTGCTCCGTCTCTCTCTACCCATCAAGGTATCAGTCTAACATTTTCCTGACAGTCTCCTACTGAGGTTATCAGACCTAAACCAGCTTTCTTTTTTTTTCCCTTGCTATTTCTGATATGCACCAGACTCTGCTGGTGTCTGCCACTTATTTCTGTGCATTATCAGTGATTGCTGCATGTCCTTACAGCGAGGCTGCTCCTACATCTCACTGTGTTTCTGAATGGCACCCTTAGCTGTTTGCCTCCAGTCACACTGCCACAACTCTCTTTTCAGGGACCAGTTTCCTTTTATTCTAGCCATCACTTGCATTATATTCATATAGTCTGATGAAAGAAAGAGAAAGCCTGATTAAACATTACTTAAGTGCATTTTCCAAAGACATCAGCCCTCATGTTGCCCTGCTGCGGGTGTTACTGGTGTCAGATGCTGGTTCAGCACCCAGCGCTTTCTCCTCTCCCTGCTTTCCTGCGTAAAGGCTGTTTCTGTCCCATTCTGGCCTTTTGTTTTCCTTTAAAGTTACATTGCTCCATTAGCAGAAAGGCTGAATGAGAACATTCCGTTCTCCACAGTCTCCATAACAAAAATCCCCTTAGGGTGAGTACAGGGGACCCCACTTCTGTATTCAGGAAGTTTTTAGCAGTGTGAGGGCATTGAGCATCTTCCCTCAGTGCCATCACTTAGCAAAATCCAGAATTGCTCCTTTTTCATTCCTCAAGTACTTCAGATCAGTGACAGCTGTTTCCTGGTGGAAACCTTCCTTTCCCCTGTCCCCCAGTCCTACTCTTCAAGGAGGCCTCTGTGTCCTGCCCTGCAGCCGGGCAGCAGGAAGGACCCAGGGCAGCTGTTAGAAGAGCAGCCAGCTCCGACGTGGGAAGCAGGGAAGAGAGGCACGGGATGGGATGGAGCTGGGACTGTCGTGGGGAGGCTCTGCAGAACAGCAGCCACAGGGAAGGACATTTGAGATGTTTTGCAAGAGCATAACTGCAATTGTCTTTTCTGGCCTTTTTAAAAATGTCGTCTTATTCATCTCTGTGTATTCAAAACTGACCATGCTATTTTTTTTTTTAATAAAATCCATCCATAAGAATTAAAGGTCATTCTGTGTATTCACACTTGCTGCAACGCAGAGCCCTGGCTACCCCGAATGTCCCACCTGCTCCTTGAAACAAAGTTTAACAAGGACCAGCACAGGCAGCAGAGGCAGCCGGGCCTGCTCCAGGCCAGGGCCTGGGATGTTGCACAGGGTGCTGCACATCCTGCCATCATAACCCCCTACGACAATAAAGCTGGGGCTGCAGTTGGCTTGGGAACGGCTGAGGAGGCAGCGGCCGATTCCTCGGACAGGGCCTCGTTCCAGGGCCTCCCTGGAAGCAGCGACTTCCCTTCGCTCGCAGGTCTCCCGTCTCCGTTCTGGGATCCTGCGGCTCTGCAGCTGCCCTCCTCAGTCCGTGTTAGGAACCGGGGCAGTCCCTCCCTGTCACACAACACCTGCAGCCCTGGCATCAGGTGGCATCAGCCCCTCCACTGGGGCAATTTGCAGTTTTACTGAAAATAGTTAAACGGTCCCTCCCTTTTGGAGTTTAAGAGCCTGTGAAGACTGGATGTCTCGGGTTATTCTGAGAAGTATCCACATACCGGCCCTGCACAAAGTCTTGCAGCAACATTTATTCTCCATTTTGAAATCATGGCTTTTGCAGTAGTGGTTTTATGTAATAAATGCAGTCTATTTACAAACCTTCCCTTTATACAGCTTTATTCATCTTTGGATTTCACAATTGAGATTTGCTTTTATACAAGAAAAAAATCCAAATAAGTAGTTTTTACATGAAAGATTTACATTCTAGAATGTGTAAGTATAACCATCTTTATCCTGTAAATCCGTTTAAATATTTTATTTTCTACAAATCAAAATAAATGCTAAGTGACATTTCAGAAACTTTTAAGACAACTTCAGATTAATCTACAGTTCAGTGAAGTCAAAAAGGGGCTTTTTCAGCAGAAACATAATATGCAGTTCTAGAAACATTGCTTTGGAAAACTAAAATAGTCAAACTAGGTTATTTTTCTGCAAAGATAAATTTACACAACTGACATATTAACAAAACAGATGTAGTAAAACAGATTTAAGTTTAATCCCATTAGAAGTTCCTTGACTGCATAACTCTGAAGTGCTATTTGGTTACAAGTGACATTTGCAGAATTTTATTTTCAAAGTTTATGGGGTAAGAACAAGCAGGTGAAATCCAAATTGCTTCTGCCATAGCCGTGACAAACAGTAAGTGCACATGGAGATCAAGCTACAGCATCGTAAAGTCAAAGATAGAAGATATTTTTTTAATTAAATACAAGATCCACATATCAAAAAAACATTTTTTTTCCCCAGGATTAATAATCTGACATTACTAAAGATGGTTTGCTGGTTTTATTAGATTTTAGGTTGTTTTTTTACCATTACTGATTGCATCAAAGCTAAGCTACATGGTGTAATTATATCACAGCCTGCAAACACTCCAGTCAACAAACATCTGAACTGAAGACTCAACCGTGGCTCGAGTGCAGCTGATGAATACAGAGAGCCTAAGGACCACTCTTGCTCTATGACATTTTATTATCCTTCTTCCACACCATATACTGTTTTTAGTCTATTTTACTTCATTGTTTTATGCTTGTACAGCCCTAGAGCAGCTTGAAGAGCTTTTAGATGTAGCTGAAGTATTAAATCTGTCAGCTATGATTCTCCAAATACCTCTTATTAGAAAAACAGACTATAGACACATTTTGCCACTTCTCCATCCAAATAAACCTCTATTTTCTCAAAAACTTAGATCTTTTGAGCTCAACCAAAAAAAACATGTGCTTTTGTTTTTTTTGTTTTTTTTTTGTTTTTTAAATTATTGACCTTGACTATTCAGAACACTGAGACTATTGTAAATAGCTTGAAATAATCAAGCACAGATGTTCAAAACTTCTCCCAAATTAATCATTTTTTAGAAAAGCCAACATTTATTTCCATACGTCTATAAAAGTATATCTGTGATAATGCAAAGTCGTTAAAATAAAACTGTAAACTTCACCATTTTCTAGCTTTATTCTCTCAGTACAGGCTGCCATTACCAAAAATGCAACTCTCCTAGCAGCTTTCAGACAAAATATGACCTGCATCTTGAAACCTCAATTAATTTGAGCCTATCAGGTACTGTAAACACACTGTACGTGAAGCACTGCACGATCCTTTTGCTGTACATTCACAACACAACCACCCTATTTTCTAAATTGCTGGAATCAAACTATATAATGTAACCACAAATACTTCCCAAGCCTGAAACCATTTGAAATTACTATCATTCATGGGGAGCTTCGGGGTTTCTGTTGTATTTTAAGATACAAACTTTACGAATCATGTCCATTGGTTATTTCATTCTATCAACTGCTACGTGCTGTCATTACGGTGCTGCTACCAGAAGTCACACACCATTAGTTCAGTTATTCCCCTGGAAGAGGAGAAAATTATTATTGTAAAATATAACACTTGTGTATTTTATAATCTCTACGCTCCAAATAAGTATTGCTGATATTGCTAAAAACCGGTGCAAAACCATGCAGGTAAGAGGGGAAGGGCACCCACCTCTGCACGATTCTTCCTGCACGTGAGCCCGTCCAGCCCAGAAGAGCAGCCCCTGGGAGCCCAGGGGGAGGCTCCCGGACTGCCTTAATCTGAGCTCCTCATCCCCTCCTTAGTAAAGCTGGCGCCTACTGCTCTGAACAGAGGGAAACAGGGCAGATTAACAGCAAGCAGTTACTGCCAACGCCTGCAGCTTCCCTGACGACATCTGTCAATTTTGACGCTCTTTATTAATCTTTTTATCAGGTTTGTTACGGAAGACACCCAGGATTTACATGGCCAACCGGCCATTTCATTTTCACACTTTTTGCCAACTGTTAACCGCAACTGGAATAAAGGGATTTCAGAAAAATCTTACAAAAAAGACAACTGAGAAGCCCACCTGAAATTTAAATATATACAAATCATGTCCATGCAGTAATTGATTCATGATCTGAACATAAGGAAGCTTAGCCTTAAGATTTCTTTTCATACTTTACCAAATTTCTCTCGAACAGCAAGCAGTACACTGGGTCTCAACAGAAGCATTTAGCCATCATCCTTGATGATCTACGTATTAGAGAACAGTCTTGAAATTTGTGTTACTTCTCTAAAAAAATTTAGTCTCTTAAATAGAGGATTTGTTTAGCAAACAGCAGGCAAACAACGTAGCCTCATCTTCCAGTGCACTTTTAAAAGCACAGTACTGGTAACGGCACCAAACATAAAAGCTATTTTAAGCCCTAAATGAGAAAGTTTCCTGTAACAGTCAACAAAACACACACTAAAATTTTCAAAAGGTAACGTTTATGCTAGTCTGACATGGTTAAATACTTTATTTCTATTTGTAGAAGTTACTTTTTTTTTTGCGAGAGAGAGGGGCAGCAAAAAGATTTGCCTCTGAATTTGAAAGACAGAGGTTCAAACCCAACTTCCTCCGTTTCTTTTAGGTAACTCCCTGTCACAGGGTGACCTTGGCGATAGCAGCCGTGGCCGGGGCTTCCCGCCGCCGCGGCGGCACCGGCACCCCCTGCCTTGGCCACGGGACAGGGCTGCTTCCCTCAGCCTTTCTGCACAGAAACCAACTCGCCCCTGGCTGCAAATAACAGGCTCTACTGGAGAAAAAACCAAAAACTCCAAAACCAAAAATAATAAAAAATATAATATATATTTATAAAAACTCTTTAATAAAAGATTAAAACTCAAGAGTATACATTACGCGAGTATATATTGTTAAGATAACTGAGCAATGAATTGTTCTTGCTCAAATTCATTAATGAATTGCACTACTCTGTGCTAAAAACTATATATTAGCAGCATCATATCTCACCATTTGCAAACACTCTTTATAGCAGGTATACCATATGCAACTGTCTTTAACGAGATGCTAATCAGGTACCTCCTAGTAAACATGGACAAGTGCATTACATAAACCACCTTTTGCATCAGTTACTGTAACAGCTTACAAACAGATGCAAAGCCAGTCGTATACTTCTAAGAAGTACTAATTCTGTGCACTTCTTTACAGCCTATTCAAACCTTGTAACTTGTTCAAGTTCCTTTGTTTTTCCTCCTGCGGTTGGTGCTAACCTTGGATGAATCTTCCAGCTCTTCCAAAGTCAATTTTGTTTTGCATTTTCCACAAGCTACACAACCTTGACGAAAAATACATTTGTGCACGCAGTTTTGTTTTTTTTTGTTTCTTTTTTTTTTTTTTTTTACTTTCTCATCCAACTTCACATGAAAAGGAGTTTTTACAGAAGATGAACAAAATGACCAGCTTTACACAGAAGCAAAGGAACCCCTAGCGTCTATGAGACATTGGAGCTGGCACAGCGGCTTGGGCAGCAGTCCCGCGCACGCAGAGCGCAGCCCCACGCGCGTGCGCTCACGTCGCTCTGCGCCCCGCGCTGCCGGGCCCCGCGCGCCGGCTCCGGCTGCGCTCGCTCCCGCTGCCCTCGTGCAGCTCTCCCGCAGGAAGGCAGGATCCGGGATCAGCGCGGGGAAAAGCCGGAGCCCTCTCTGCAGCCGAGGATGGAACTGTGAATTCCAGTGGACAAGAACCAACCTGAGGCTCGATGCTTCCCGAACAGCAAGGGCAGCTGCTCTGGGACAGTTGCAGTCCGAAGCTTCCGTATTCTCAACCACACAAGACAAAGGTCAAAACATTCTCCGTTTGTCCTGCTCAGCATTAACTGGCCTGTTTCCAATCCTATTGTGCCCGAAAACTTACACCAACAGCTACCAAATTTGCTGTCACAGGTATTGCTATTCATGCTGTTTAAACATAAGGTAACCCCAAACTTCTTTTATTTTAATACAAAATTTAACAGCTCGATCTAGTGGTTAAGTGCTGCTTTACCAGATAAAGTCTCTAACATTAAATAATCAGTGGTACAACAAGAAGCCCCACCACTACAGTATGCTGAATCTGAATTTATACAGTAATGCACATAATTTATCCTTTTCTCATTCCAGCACTGTATATATTTATTGCTACACATTTCATTTAATTGGCCTTTTCAAATATCTTTGCATTTTGGTATGTTTTAAATGCATTTGTACTTTTACAAGTTTTTGGCTGCTGTTATATTCAGATCTATTAAATGAATCAACATAAGTAGCATGGATGGGAGCAGTGCAATGAGCAATATTTATCTATATAGTTCTTCTTTAGAAGAAAATATTCACTAACACTCTATTTAAAATTGTCACTGTTTAGAAAAGTAAAAACAGCAGTCCATTGCCTCCCCCCTTCAAAAAAAAATCAACAAACTAGCTGTTCCTATACATAATGATAAGGAACCAAAGCTTTGAAGGACTCAGTGCTTCTTTATTCACAAAGAAATTTTAGCTAGTTTCTGTCCAAGAATCTCAATGCGCCAAATGAGTATGACTGACACTCAGAGCTCTCGAGTCTGTCAGACAATTATTTCGTTCCTGTGTGAAGGAAAAAAAATTAGGCAGTTATCCAAATATTTCAAGCAAATAAGTACAAAACTAATTTTAAAAAGCAAGAAACAACAAATTTGAGAAAACACAGAAAACGGACCTCATTTGCTTACACTATATAGGGACTTTTTTTTTCCATATTTTGATGTAATCTAACTAAAAATATCCCTGCTTTCACCTAACAATACTAAACAGATCTCAATATACAAACCCTTTAGGATCCTAACAAGAATCTGACCAGAAGTACAACTGCCCATCTATGAGAACTGACAAGGTGGCCCATAGAGAGTAAAGTCTGAAGTTTGCAAAAATTATTACTGATTTTACTATTAGTAATACGCCTCACTGTATGCGTCACTCAGAAGTAACATCAATTATAAGCTGAGAACCCATTCTAATGCACCTAAGATACAACAATTTGAAATCTTAACACTGTCACTACGAAGAATTATGCTTTACCCTGGTGGCTGCTGTTTTGGCTGAAGTTCACTCTCAGTAAAAAGCTGCACACATTTCATAGCCACTAAAAGTTCTGCCATTCACTCAGGTAATACTTAAGACAACAGTAAATAAGAATCACATAGTTTGGGACTTCTTACTACTTTAGCGCAAGTAGTGATGAAGATTCTCATGTAAAAGTTTAATTAGTGCCAAAGTAGTTAAATCTCCCTAAAATTAATTGTGGTTACTGTGTTAGTAAAATGCACAACAGTGTTTAGAACATAAAACACAACTAGCTTATTTTGACAATATGCAAAACAGTGACTTATTAGGTTAAAAACAAGTAATGAGAAGGAGCGGAACAGGCACACTGTGTACAGTTAGGCAAAAATAAGAGGTCTGGATTTTAGCAGAAGCATAACAGATCAGGCAAATTTCTAGAGCCTCAACAACCTCAGGAAAAAAAAAAGGAGTTGTATTTAAAGGAAATTTGGGAACACAGAGCAGTTAAGATGACTGGGCCCTGTGCAATAAAACTGCTCAAGTCAAAAATACTTAATGACAGAGCTTTGAAAGTTTTGTTTCGTTGTTTTTGTTTGTTTTTAAAATTATGGTGGTTACAAGAATATAAGATTCCAGAAGTTTCAAATCCATTGTAATAATTACAAGGTCCTAGATCACAGTCTGCTTGATATCATAAAAGCTGCCTGCTGTTTACTGACTGGACTTAAGCATTTGGCTAAAACCAAGCAGAATGCATGCAATCATTACTTACATGTCTTAAGTATATGCTTAAAGCACCTTCCTGAACGGGATCTTCACAATAACTAGGAGTTTGCTATTTTGCTATTTATCATGTTCTTTTTATCCCAAACCCTACTAAAGATACCTATTTGTGCAAGAATATTGTAGGGCTTCTTACTTGCAAACGATCTTCAGTAGCCTTGCCACCCATGTTAAGAACATTCAGAGAACTGGCACGCTTCATGCTGCAACCAGGACAGTGAACATGCAAGGATAAACCGATCAGAACAGCTGCAAACTGACACCTCGAAACACAAGTACCACAACCATCAACACGTACGTCAGGGAGAACTAACGATGGCCCAAATCTGGCCTGGGGATACCTTTCAAGATAGAGCGTGCACATTTTTTTTTATTTTATTATTATTTTTTTTACTTGGCTCCAACTTGTATTTAAAACCAATTACAAGCTACTCAGAGCCTTAGTACTTCATGCAATACACTTAATTTCAGTTCAAGATGAAATTTTAGTTTTGAAAGCACAAATTAGTATAGCGACTTTGTATTTATTTATACTTAGATAATTCTCATTTTTGGTCTATGCAACTTCTCACAAAAAGCACCAAAACATTCAAATAAGTTAGGAAAAACTTGTGAAATTTGAACAAATTTGTCATGTAGGCAGCACTTATCATGCTCTAATAAACATCAGTTTGGTACTTTTTGCCTCAACTATCTCTATGATCTCCAAAATTTATTTCCAAAATCATTTTTAAATCTTTTATTTAAGCATTTCGAAGCAAAGGGCTACAAGATGGTTGCTGTTATGAACTCTGGTCATGCATTTGGCTGCACTATGTTTCAGGCAGTGGTAACAGCAACCCTAGAATACTCTCCTCAAATTATCAGATGAGGAAAAAAAAAAAATCAATGTTCAGGGGACAGGAACCATTGATAACCAAGTTTACCACTGTATTAACAGTAACACCTATCAAATGTTTGAGACGATTATTAATAACGGCTACTTAATCTACTCAAAATGTGCTCAAGCATACACAACGTTTAACATTAAAATGTTTTGGAGAGTGTATATTGAAATTCCAGATTGGTCCTATGTGTTTTTCTCCAGCAGGTGGACACAACATGGACGCACGGAGACACCGGGGTGCAGGAGGTCAGACGTGGCCCAGAACAGGTGCCGGGTTGGCCTGTCCTTCTCCGCAGCTCCGCGGGGGCTCCGGGTGCACCCGG
>NW_010589016.1:3501-14319 GCF_000705375.1 Tinamus guttatus | reverse complement strand
TTGAAATTTCATGAATATTCATTCTTTGAGGTATTTATAAGCAAAAGCTCCACTTCTGCCCTTTGGATTTAACTGCAAGGTGGCTCTTGGTAAACAGCTAATCAGTTTGGGAGAATAAATACTTTGTGATTTTATTTACTTATTTATTTTTTCCTCCAAATTGTCCCAAATAAAACCATTTCAATCTGTGAGGTTTTTACAGTCTGTTTTTCAATAGAGCTGTGCTGAAGCAGGAACTCGGATTTAGGAAATGCTCCCTCTTGCCCAGAGATTCATTTCAAGTGATAGAATCTGAATTTGGTGGAAGGTTTTGGATATGATCCTGATACAGCTGTCTGGGACCTTTTTTTCAATAAAACTGTGTGTATTAGCAAGGGGAATATTAAAATTCCCATAAAAACAAATTGCAATACAATAACAGTACATTTTTGATAAACAAACATTGCAACAAGAGCACTCGGAGTTAATTCAGAAACAGCAGGGGACCTTACTAATGTTATATAACGCAGATAAGTATATCTGACTTAACTGCAAACGTCTTTTCTTTTGGGTGCGTTTATGAGACCCTTAGTGCCGCTTCCATTTTTTGCCTCCAAGCGTTCATTACCATTATTAGCTTCCTTGGAATTGCCAGCGTTGTACTTGTTCCTATTTCGATGTCTTGTTCATTAAATATTTGAGCACCTCTAACACAGTTGTCAAGCAGATTGGTGCTTCGTGCACCCGAGTGAGTAGCTGCCAGCGGTGTGTGTTGTGATCCAAGGCCTGACTGCAGTCCAGGAAAACCCCAGAGGAAGGAACTCGGACGCAATCCCAACATTAGCATTTGTGATAGATACAAGTCCAGTGAGGCTCCAAAGATTTGAATTTTCCCAGAGAGGCAAGGTTGACAAGAGTTTCATTTTGCAGTGGGATTTACCAGGGAGGGAGAAGAATTTTCATTGAGAAGGTGACAGGGGAAGATTGAGAGTGTTTTGAAGTTGTTCTTCTTGCCATCTTATATGATGAGGAACAGTTAAAAAGCCAAAGTGCTTCAGAACGCCCTGTTTTGATGTTTCTTAACTGAGGTGTTTCATTTACTCACCAGACTGGTGGTGGTGTTTTTTGTTTTCCCCACTATGGAGCAACCTTTCTATATAATAAAGACAGGCAATACATAAAATTTATATATATATAAATATTTAATAATAAGAAATGATCACTGAAAACAGCTACCTGTAAGCAGAACATTGGCTGGGGGGAAACAAATCGTCTGGTTTTGTTGCGTGTTTTAATATTGACTCATTTGTTGCTCTGAAAGAGTTAAGATAGTAGTAACTGCTCCCAAGGGTGGATTAGTGCACTGCAATCAGTTCCTTTTGGAAAACACTACATTATGGTCTGTGTGACTCCTTGCAGTAGCAGCTGCGGTTGAGAACTTTGAGCTTATGGAAATGGTTAAGTATGAGCAAGCTCCAACCAGGAAAATTCAAGAAGACAACTAACTCTTCCACATAGTCCTGTACGTCTTAGCAGTCTCTGGTAGAATATTTATAGATTTCAATTCCTGTGATGAGTAAATGATATTTGTCATGTTCTTCAAAACGTTGGTTTTGGAGTCTCGTGGCTTGCACAGCACTTTGAAGAGCCCCTGAGTCTCCAGCACAAGACACATCCCTACCCTGAGGAAGGCAGACATAAGAGTTCCTCGGTTATTTGTTTTGCTGTAGATTCAATTCTTTTCCATACTGCTTTTTATTCTGAGGTTGAAAGAATGCTGAATTCGTGGAGTACATAGTAAAGAAAGGGGATTTGTCCGCGTTGCTCAACTTGCTGCGTGGTAGGCAGGGATTGCAATGTAAGATCTCACATCCAGCTAGTGCCTTGTAGTTTTTACTAAAATGCCTTTCTAAAATTCATGGTAAGAAAATCAGAGCCTTGGAGGATATTTTACACTTGCTGGAATATCAACTGCACCACAGAAGGTAGTAGTTAATGTACTTCATGGAGAAAGATATCTCTAAAATCCACTGGGGAATTTAACTGTGGCATGTGAGGATTAGAGGAACTTCTTTTAAAAAAAAAAAAAAAAAAAAAAAAAATTTTGAAAGAATGGAAAATAGAAAGAAAAACCTGTAAGCAAAATGGGAATGTCCTGTAGAGGTGCTCTGCATGATGAAAGTATGAAGATGAGAGGAAAAGATTAACTAAATTTAGTAGATTTTTGTTTGTTTCTTTGCTTGTTTTTTGGTTGTGGTGAGTTGTGTTTAGCTTTTAACTGTGAATCAGAGTTTTTCCTCTCCTTCCTTCTGAATGGGCTCTTAGAGTGTACAGAAGTCCTGAATGACTGTTAAAATGAAGGAATGTGAAGTATTTCCAAGGAAACAAATCTATCAACTGCAGGATTTTTTTGCTCTTTTTTATTTCCAGACAAGTTTTGGTACAACTCGCTGAACAACTCCAAACATTAAAAATTGTCAACTCCACTTAAAAATTTCAAATTCGATATTTCAAACGATAACGCTGAAATGATAAACGCTTATTCCAAAAGTCGCACCGAATGGATCGAGCCTTCCTCTCTCCTCCAGGCTGTGTCAGGTAGCTGTGATTTGTTGCATTTGCTGCAGCTGTAAATTTTGGAGAGATGTGCAGCTCTCTAATTCTAGTTGTTTAGTGCAAAAGATCCCAAAGCAAGGCAGCTCAGAGCAGAAGGTACTAGAGACCTCCTGCTGTTCGGCCACCTGAAATTTCTGTGTTACAAATAATTCCTTCATCAGGCTGGTCCTGAGGTGCTGAGGCAAATGATTATACTTTTAAAACTGTGTGCGTTTGGGGGTGACCCTGTAACGTTCAGGTTTGTATATTGATCCCTCCGTTCGCTATTGTCTGGGCTTGACTCGGTAATAATGCAACTTCTCAAGCTGCTCATGGAAATCAATTTTTTCTATTTTAAATGTATTCTTGCTATTCTGTTGGAAACGGAACAATTTGTTTCTGCAAGAGAACTTGCTTCAGTCGGCGTCTGGGCAGCCAAGTGCCCTCCTGGGTGGGTGAATGGGGATAAATTCCTGCAGGATTTCAGGCCAGGCCATGGGCCCACTGTTAGAGAAGGCAGTTCATCAAAATCATGATTCACCTTGCATTGAATTAACATAAAAAATTAACATTGCAAAAAATCGAGAGGCAACATCTTGAGAGCCCATTTGCAGTTGTGGCCTTCTGGTGCATTAATGATAAAATGAACTTATCTTCAGGGAATTCTAACGCTGACTGAACTTGTCATGGTCGTCTTATTCTGACAAAACAATTAGGTTTGTCTTGGCAAGCAGAAATCAAGATGTTTTCTACAAACTTATTTTGCTCTTATGCAATCAGGACTGGGAGTGTTGGGTAAAATAGTCACAAAATAGAATTCTCTAATTAGGTTTGTCTTGGCAAGCAGAAATCGAGATGTTTTCTACAAACTTACTTTGCTCTTATGCAATCAGAACTGGGAGTGTTGGGTAAAATAGTCACGAAACAGACTTCTGTGGAACACTGTGGTATTTCTACAACAAAACATTGAGGGGGAAACCAGACAAACTATGAGGAGAAACAAAAGTCAATGCCTCCACGTCACAGAAATTCCCAAAAGATAGATATCTGGAAAAAAAAGAAGTAATTGTATTGATAGCCTTTAATTTGATTGTATAACGATGCAAAGAGTAAATTAAAAATGATGCAAAATAAGAACCACATTATATATAATCAATCTAATTTGCAATTAAAATTATTTCTATTTAATGTTGAAACTTCTGATGAATATTTTTGAAAAAGTTTTCCACAAAAAGTTCTTGTTTCAAAGAAATGAAATTCCCTGCTGAAAAGTCTTCTTAATATTTTTTAATTAACTTTAATTGCAAAATTTTCTCCTCGTAGCTCTGATAGAGCTCAGAAACTGTGTTGCAATCCACGACTGAAATAGCTAGATGCCCTCACCAAATAATTGTAATGGAGAAATGAGGGTAAAATATAGTGGAAACAGATTTATTATTTGTGCTTAATATGAGAAATGCACTTTGGGAGTAAGAGAGAAGCTGTTAGTGAGAGTGAGAAATACGAAGTGGGAGTGAGACGGAGGCCGCACTCCAGTCGAGCTCCCCTGCTTGCCTGGGGGTGGCTGCAAGCACGAGCATCGACTTTGATGGACGGCCACGTGGGTGCACGTGGGCAGGGACATTTGGGACGTTGTATCTGCAGCGGGGAAACGCAGGGAAAGGCAGCTGACAGCTGAGAAGCACCAGCCCACGGTCCGGTGGAAGTGGCTGGGAGCTTTTGGAGCTTTTTGGAGTGCTGACTGCAGAAAGAAGATTTAGAACTGTATGTAAGGGGGCTGTCTCCTGTCGTTTGATTCATGTTGTTTTCCAAGGAAATAAGATTTGCATTGTTCCTAGATATGTTTCCATCAAAGCCCTGTCTGACTGTGCCTCCTAACAGGGAGAAACCTGCAATAACTCGAATTTGGATTATTAGTGTGTTAGAAAGCAGTGGTGTAGCAGGGTCCAGCATGGTGGTACTCGACTGCATCTCATGTTTGAGCACCCTCTTCCCTGCAGTATTTTGTGAAGCTGGCCAGTGAGCTAATCCTACCTGAGCAGGAGCAAGATACATGTCCCATATCTACCCTTTGAAGCTTCCTCTGGCTGGAACCAAATCTGAGGGCATGCAGCCCAGTGCCTCCAGTACAAGGTCATCCTTACCTTCCTTCTCCTCCTAGCTTTTCCACAACAGTCTATTGCTGTTTTTAAGCAACAGTAGCAAAATTGTGGAAAAAGAAGTGGATTTGTATTTTTGCTGAATATTCTTCCAGGTCATCAAGATTTCTGCACTACCCTTCACTACTGTTTCATCCTCCTAGTGCCACTTGAGTTATATTGCTATTCTCTGCTGTGTGCGCTGTCGATAAACAGAGCAAGCACACACACATATTTGGGGGAAAAGGGCGAAGGACACTGTGATTCTGCATATTGAACATCCTATCCAAACATCTTTGTAGCCTAGTTACCATTTGTATTTTCCTTCATTCTCTCCTGAATATGAGCAGAATTTGCATTCACTGCTTAAACAGCTGTGTTGGCAAGATCCTTTTGGGGCCAATTTTGCAGTCCTTTCATGAGCGTAATTCTCCCAACCGCGTGCGTCCCTGGTGTGAGTGGAGGGTTTGAGTAGGTCTCAGCGTGACATTGTGAGTTCAGTGGAGGCAGTGCATGAATAGAAAGTGCAAGGCCAGGCACATTTTTTGATGATATCCTCAAAAAACTCCGCTCCAATTTAAATGCCAGTATAATTGGTTACGGTTGCAGTTGGGGCTGCACGGACGCGTTGAGTTAAACGCACAGAGGAACCTTGTGGCAGGAGCGAAGCCTGCATTTGAAGTGGAAAAAATCAATCTAGAGCATGCCAGGATAGTTAGGCACATAATGCAAATAGCCATTATGTGTCTGGGCAATCTCGGGAGGAAATCCTGCGAGCCACATGGCACTGCATAAATGTTTGTCAAGGAATGCAATTGTGTAAGCCAGGAAATGATAATATTCTTTGCTGTTTTGGTAATTACGATAACTTCTCTTGATAACTAGCAACCTAGGGGTGCTCCTCAGACCCTGGAGCTTCCAGGTGCTGCAGGCTGCTCTTGCCTACAGGATGCTGAGCTGGAGACGTTGCAGAGAGCGTTGCTTGGAGCAGCCCATTCCCATCTTCCCAACCTGCTGCAGATCCCTCCTCTGGAGGAGGGAAGGGGCCGGAGTGGCCCTGTCAGGCCAGGCAGTGGGTGATTTCCTCTCTCCTTTTTCCGTCCTGCCTGGGAAGCCCTTCATGTTGTTCATTCACCTTTTCTATATCTCTAGAAATCTCTGTAGAAAGGATTGATTTGTCATTTCTGGTGTTGTACTACACCAGTCTACAGGTATCTGTTTTCACAGCTCTGCTCAGAAGTAGCTCCTCCTAAAGACGCTGGCAGAAATTCAGTGAGCTTTTTTAAAAACAAACCCCAAGCAGTGGAAACCTGTGAAATGTGCTGTGGATGAGCGAGTTTCCTAGGACGGCCATGCCGACCAATCGGCCCTGTGTCCCGGGAGATCTGGAGACGTGCAGAGGGTTGGGGCAGCTCCCCTGGAAGCTGTCCGGGATGCACCAGTATTGGCAGCCTCTTGGACACCGTCATCCACAGGAGCAGGCAGAGAGTGAGGATTTCTGCTGTAGAAGCCAGGACCATACTGTAGATTATAATAATTAATACATTTTTTTGCAGGCTTTGATTCTGCAAAGCAGCGCGTGTCTCCTCAGGGGTGCAAAGCACCCGTGACTCCCGGGGAGGCTGATAAGGATGGAGCGTTTCGCCCTCCTCCGCTCCCCTCGTGAGAGCCCTTAGAGCTCTTGGTCGCTGGTCTCGCTGTCAGACCGTGTAGCTGAGCCCCTTTATATTCCCCAACGTGACCAGCCCCGGGTGGCTGCTGGCGTTACAGGGTAGATTTGCAAGAACTGCCTCTGCTCTTGCAAGTGCTGATTGCTGGAGCAGTCCTGCCTCATAGATACCTTAAACATACCTTAGGGTATGTTTATTCCCGGTGGTTACAGATTTTAGGACTGCTTTTTTATTTGAATATCACTCTGAATATCATCCTTGCACAAATGTTTCTTTCTCTCTGTATCTATTAACCCTGTATAAATGCAGAAGTGTATACTGTGGTTCTCAGAATATTATTTCCAATATATTTTCTTTACCTGGGACATAGCTTACGTGTTTATTTGGTATTAGTATTTTGAATTACTCATTCTTCACTTCGGTCGTGTTCCTGGTTCCACACAGAAATCTGCGCTGGAACTTGTTCCAAATGGTGAGTAGTGGACTTGCTTTATCTCCTGAAATGAAGAATTGTGGTGCTTTGGGTGCTGCACATTGCCCGGCTTTGTAGAGCAGGAGTATTTCAAATGACTGAAGTGAAACAAGTTTGATCCTTTCTCAATCAGAAGGACATGGGAAGCAAAAGACAATTTCAGTCAGCAAAAGAGGTTATCACGTGCTATACATGCATGTGAATGTACAAAAATATATATTAACATTTATTTTCCATTTGAAATTTCTTTGTACTTTTAATCTTTACACTTTTTAAGTTTCATGCATGGGCAAAAAAAAAAAAAAAAAAAGTCATCTTCGGGCACTAATTATCTCTGAATTTCTCCCTGGTACTTGATGAAGCTGTTCTGAGTGTCAGGAAATTTAACCCTGCTTCCTATGTACGTGGTAATTGTCAGCTTTGGGCTTTCATAATCCCTTAAAAATACTTCAGAATTACTGTCGTTGTTTCTTATACCAAGAAATCAATTTGGGAAGGGAGTTAGTCATGCATCCACTAAACTGATGGAACTTGCCTTGGCTGCTGTTAGATGAAGAGTCTTTGGGGTAAAGCCACGGTATAGAGATGTGTAAGAGGTCAGGTGGTGAGAACAGACATGGAATAGCCTAGAGCTATGAGATTCTTGCTTATTCCAAGTTATAAATAGGAGCTTCTTTTTCTCCTTTATGCTGATCATGTATCAGGTACCAGTCTTCCAGGTGCACTGCAGGTTCAGCAAAGCCCCTCATCCTAAAATTGCAGTGGAATCAGTACACAGCTCTGCAAGCAGCTTCGAGGCAGCATTTGACATTCTGGCTAGCCAACACTCCTCATATTTGTACTGAAATGAATGCTGACACGTAGACTCATTGCAAATTCTTCGGAGTGGCTCTGCAGCAGATCCCGCTTGCTCTCCTAGTGCAATGTTTAAAGACGGGAGCAATGACCTTGCAGCTCTCTGCATCAGCTGCAAAGACCCCGCACTCTCCTCGTCGCTGGCTCTGGACGTGCCTCTTGGCCCGACCCGCGGCACGGCGGGAGCCGAGACCGGAGCCGGCTCACGGAGCAAAACCAGCAGCCACCCAACCAGAATAGATTTATATTATCATACGTTATCCAGAGCTGGGAGAACTTGCTCTGTCGCCAAGAACCCGCATATGCTCTGCATTTGCACTAGAGTTTTGCCGAGTGGTTAATCTTGGACGTGGGGACACATGAATGCTCCCAAGTTTTTCATCTTCTGTTAAGAAGATGGTGATGCTGTTTAGGAAAAGTTATTTAAAAGAAGGGTTAGAATAGAGTTGCATGTGTTTGCCCGCTGCCCTGCTATCAGGGATTATAATAATTTTCTCTTTGCTATCTTGATTTTTTTTAAATCAGATATTCGGTAAGGATTTGGAAATAAGATGGGAAAATATATGCACAGTTTATAGAACTGAAAGATGTCACCAACATGACATGTCACCACAGTGTCATGTCACCAGCAAGATAATCCAGAAACAGAAATTTAGAGGAAAAAATGCTATAAACCTGATAGTGTTAGAGCATTATCCTATATTAAACATTGTAACAAATGATTTTTGTCTTTTTCAGATTTTTTTTTTTTTTGCACAGTTTACTAATCAGCAAGCTTCATAAGCTTCATGCTTATTCACATTCTTGGGCCCTAGTTCATGTCAAATACTACACTAACCAAAATAGTTTTCTCATAACTGTATATTTTTACCATGACTGTCTTCACATTGAGATTCCATTACAATTTTTAACATGAGAAATATTAGATATATCTTGTAGTATGCAAGCAAGTAGTACAGTAGAATGTTTTTGGCAGTAATCTGTAATAGTTTGCTCAGGTTTTCAAGTTTCAGTTGAGTTTAGGGCTCAGATAAATTTAAGTTATGCCATATCTTATTCATAACAAAGTGCATCAAACTCATTGCCCGAGCATTCAAACCATTGAACTGTTCATATTAACTGTATTTATTCCTTTTATGAATTTTACTCAGAGGCTAAATAAGTGGCAATATCTTACTCTAATGAGCATGTGTATGCCGCAGTACATCTCGGAGAGATTTAGTTCAGTGATTATGTTTCCTTGATCTGCCAATCTGCACATCAAAAGAAGCTATTTTGTTTATATATTTCATCTACCAAAATTAATTTCACTCAATGCACGAAAACCCCCCCACAAGTCAGTATTAAAAATATATATATGTATACACTTGGGGATTATATTTAAGCTACTGTAGCACTGCTTGTGTCTAAAGGTAGATCAGCATGTGTCGCAGCCTAACATCCACAGATGAAAGGCAGAGGAGATAAAAGGCAAAGGGAATGTTATTAATTAACTGTGGATATGTAATGGGCCCTTCTTCCAGTTTGTGCTCTCAGAAATCCCTGGCACGCGGTGCAGGCTCCAGATGGATTGACTGCAGCACACATATGGCTCTACATATCCAGTGCACATGGCTGGGATTTTTCCTTGTTGGATGACTGGCTCGTGGTAATGGAGCAACTCACAGTCATAACATAGAAACATAAAGAGATCCTGGCTCACCTGTAGTAATAATTCAATTTTAGGTCAAGACGGGAGGCAATAGTTGTTGGCCAGGGCTGAATGTTGCAAGAAGTAGGGATCCTTCTCCCCATTTGGGTACATTTGGTGTCTGATGGGAGTGATAACCTCCTGTTGGATTCCTATAAGCTAATTATAAGCTTAGTGACATTTTCTAGCTTTTATTATTCTACTGTGTCCGCAAGAGTGGTTTTCACCCTTTGAATACATCAGCCACCTGGCGCAGCACATTGCTGGGTTTTTAAGTCAGCAGAGGTCTGTCAAATCTGGCAGTAAAACAAACAACATGGGAAAATGGGGATTTCTTTTCTAAATGATAGCAACTAGTTGACTCTCTCATGTCTCACGTTGGCTCAAGCCAGACGCATCAGAAAAAAGTGCAAAAACCCCTCAATGAGCAAGCAGGCAGGAATTTGCTAGAGACACGATGATGTCTTTTGAAGGCCACCTCAAAGCCACCTTCAAAACCAGGCCGTTTCTCTACACCTGCAGCTGGCAGGGCCAGCAGGACCACTCCAGCAAGAACAGGACCTTCTGTGGCCAACGCTCATCACGTCGATGCTTAATCTGCCTCTAAGTGGTGTGGGGAGCTGCAGGGCTCCGTGTCTGCAGAGCTATTGCTGACGTGCGCCGGCTCCTCTCCCCGTGCTCCATCGCAGCTGCGTAGATCTTCCCCTTAGGTCTCCTCCTGTTCCTCGGCAGATAGAGTTTAAGCCTTGAAATATTCGAGCTTTAAAATCCTTCGTGTAATTAATTATGATAGCTTGAGATATTTTTGCTCTCCGCATAAATGCGCGATGCTTTGGGGAGCTATTAGCTCCATCAGTGTCCTGTTGTGGTTGTCTCTGCAGGTCTGCTCAGCATGGGTCAGCATGAAAACAAATGTGTTGGTTGGTACTTTCTGACTGTGGATTTCCACAGAGGGTCGAGTGTTCGGAATCCTGAGAAACCAAGTGAAGAATTGCTGTTGTTCGGATCTGGGGGCTTGTACAGATGTCATGGCTAGGGAGGAGTGTTGCGCACACTCGGAACAAGAAGTGATTTGATACTTCTGCATTCCTGGAGAGCCTCCAGGAGAAAATTGCACTTTCTGTGCTGCTAAGACTGGCTCGTGCTCTGCATGCCTTGAGAGCAAGAAATGTCAGTGCCAGCCTCAATCCTAAACTTTTATTCTAAAAGCCAATATAGAGGGTAAGACACAAATCTGCTGTAGTGACAGTGGCCTGTCATGCTGAGAAAACTCTCTGCAGTGTTTGTTTACCAGCTTCATTTATTAATAGACGAAGCAGCAAACGGGGCCAGGTTTTTCAGTGGCCACAGGGATGCTGTTTAATGTCATCTCTGTCTTTTCCTGTGCCCGGCTGGCTTGGGGAGCAGGAAACCCCTGGA
>NW_010589015.1:117720-158198 GCF_000705375.1 Tinamus guttatus | reverse complement strand
GCATAGCTCGACTGAACGAAGGCTGAAGGGAAGCCGTGCGCACAAGTGCCTCCTGCAGCACGGAGGTGAGTGGGCGAGAACGGTGGGGAACTCCATGGCGCAGGAGCGGAGAATGCGGGAGAGGCGGCTCAACAGAGCTTGATATGGAAGATTCCAGCTTGAGAAGCAAGATTTACACAAAATTTGAAGACATGCCAGCAAGGAGAGAGAAGGCAAAATCACATTCCCTCTAGGGTGAAACAGCAGTCATTGCCCCTTGCACCGTTAACGATAAATCTTCAGAAGCAGTGTACGAAGCTGCCTTCACCTGGCATCCCAGGGCTCATGCCATTCGTACCTCGCACCTCAGCGCACCGACAAGCAGCGGCTTTGAAGCGGGCATGGACACGAGTGACCTCATCCCCCAGGCTGGCTGCTCGTGCCTCCCATGCCCAAAGATCCAAAAAAGTCATTGCCCCTCCTGGCTTGAGCATCTTCAGCACAGCTTGTGTTCTGCAGCAGCTGTGAAAGTTGGACTTGCCGTCACATGAAAGGAAGCAAGCAGACAAGGAGGAGGGCAACAAGCTGGGGGTGTGCAGAGAAAAGGGGGAAAAGAAGAGAGGAAATGCATTAAACGAAAATCTGGCCACCGCAAAATCTTTTAGTACATTATCCCAGTGAGGGGTCTGGAGCTGTGGTGTAAGAGCCCAACTGTGTCCTCTGTTGCTTCATTACTATTTTATTGATTTCAGAGGGGAATATATCCAGGGCAGCCTGCCTGACTTAGCAAAACATAGTACTGCCAAAGTTAATGTGCGAGAAGAAGAGAGATGGTAGAATCAGAACTGAAAGAAAATGACTGTATCATGTTTGTCTGAGAGGCAGAAATGAGTCTTGGATTATGCTTTGTTGTTTAAAAAAAAAAAAAAGGAAGATGAGGAAGGTAGAATGTGGACTTTTCTTTAAGCAGAGAGGAGAGGGATCTTGAAACACAGAAAACAAAACCATACCCTGACATGTGCTGCTACTTCTAAAGTCACCTAGTACAGAGAAAATTACTCGTGCTACTACCCTCTACTGCTCAGCAGTCCATGTGCAATCCTCTGAGCTACTTAGCATGGTAAAAGATACAAGTAAAAGGCTTAACAGAGCGCTACAAGAAAGCCAAGGGGTTCTGGTATTTTGACAGAACTTCTAAACGAGGGAGCAGAAAGTAAGAAGTGCCGCATAAAAGAAATCGGAGAAATCCAGTGAACAAGTGGCAGTGTGTCACGGTGGGGCCAATGTGCAAATCTCAGCAAACACAAGTGCATTAACTTTACATGCATCCAGGTAGAAATGGGACAGTGACAGCCCCAGCCAGGTACACCAGTGCACCTGTTTGCATCAGGATGAAAACTCCTGTTTCAAAAGAGCTAAGAAGATACTTTAGCAGGTTTATATGGAATAAAGGGGCTCCAATAGCTTGTTACCTAGACTTAAACAGGTACATGACCTAAACATTAATCTTTTTCAAATATGTATTTTTATTAAGTAACTCCTGTCAGCCATATGATCACAAAATTGTGTGGAAAAGCCATTTTATGGTTTCTGTTTCAAATTTTTCATCTTTCATATCTCCTTGTTTTTACTCAGAAAATATAGGAGAGGTACCTGTACATCTCACTCAGGCTATTCTTTGCTTTAAGTTCATGCTGATTTTCAGATCACACTGTAGCTATCTACACTGTAGATCATGTAGCTATTCCTTGTCCTGTGTCCTAGCCTTTCCATTGTTTCCAAACTCCAAGAAAGTTTTTTTTTTCTAGGTTCCTGATAATTTTGATTTATTTTGTTTCGACATTGTTTTCCTCTCTTTTTTTTTTTTTGGTAACATGGAGACAGATAAGAAGGAGGGGAAGAGAAGAAAGACCAGCTTTTGAATTCCTCCCTGGAGGACCCTTCCTTTCTTCATCGACTATGTGGGAAACCATACTGACATAAGATTTCTTCCTTATGGCTGTACAACAGCAGCAGTTTACATTAACCTCTGTAAAATCATGCCCAAAAATCATAATGGCAAAAGAAACAAACCAAAAAAGCTTTCTAGAAATACCAGGATGAATTATCTAGGCCGTGCCAAGAGATGTGTATCAACAAACTCCAAATAGCAGTAATGAAAAGTGTGTACGTAAATTTGTTGTTGCATATTGAAAAATATCATTTTAAGAGTAATAAAAATGCTGATTCAATGAATCAGCTAAAGAAGATTTAATAAAAAGAGGCTTGTAAAATTTAGAGTGCCCAAGTAGAGTATTAAAATAAGTGAGAATTACATGGCAGATAGGAAAATAATTTGGCAAATATTATAGTTTCCAAAGAAGTTGCACATAAAGTTGTCAATAAAAATGAACATAGCTTTAAAACTTCTGTTCATGTCCTTGTTAATGCACTATGTAATATGGCAAGACAGAGAAACATATTCTATTCATTTTATCCACAGAATATACCTAGTCATCCACTTATCCAGCTGTTGTCATGTTGTTTCATATAGTCTCCTCTACATCAACACTGTATGAGAAACACATATTGTGATGGCTGTAAAAAAAGAAAGGGAAGGTGAAAGAGATGGAAGAGTGAGAAGATATGAAAATAGATACAAGAATCCTGGGCAAATTTATTATACATAAACGAAATGTGAATTTAGAGCATATATTAAAATTCATTCATATGGATGAATTTGTATGTCAGTATTTAAGGACTAAGACTCTCCTCGATAAACTTTCAGAATTACAGATGCATGTGATGCAGAGAATGGTATTTACAGAAACTGAGAAAGAGACTCAGATACAAGAATAGAAGTGATAGACTATCCTATTCTTTAAAACAATAAGCTAAAAAGTCTTTATTAAGATGTCCTCTGTGTATACTTTTTCTCATCTTTCCTTAAAAAATTCCCATTCCTATTCCTCTTTTTTTTTTCCTTAAATTTTGGACTCAAAATTGTCTAGCTTGAGAGTTCATTAGTTTCAGGAAATTCACATAAGCTTGGTTTTTCATATGCTCGCTGCAGAGCTAACTCTGCTATTACTGAAATCACTAAGCTTTTTTGAAAAGCCCATTCTAAACATTAGGTTCAGAATCTTAGAGTCTTTAATACTTGTGTCTGAGTACAGAAAAGGCCAAGAAAGCCAAGAGGAATCTGTGCAATGGATTTGATTCATAAGAACATGAAGGGCCAGTTAGTTAATTGAGGAGGTGGAATTATGGTGCTTGCTTGTTTGTTTGTAATTTGTTTATTTTCTATGTATTTTAGCTGTTTAAATCATACAGAGTTATACTCACGGAGTTCTACTCTTTTTCCTGTCCCCTTACATATGTAAGAATTTTGATGTTTGTTAGTGCTGTTGATAATGAAAATGCAGTGAAACCCCTCAAAAGGGCCAGCTGCAAGCAGAAGAAAACCTGTTTTCAAAGGGTCTACGTGCCCAGGAAGGCCTATATCCTGCTAAATTACATGAAAAACCTCACCCAATGGCGCTCTCCTGTGTAACTCGCACAACATTGCAATTCATCATCGTGGACATTGGCCGTGCATTTGACACTTCCCACTATGAGCTGTGATATCTGAGACCTAAAAGAGGCAGAGTCTGAATGTGGAGTTCAAACAAACAAAACTCAGCATTTTCCAAATTTGCACCAAGCTGTAAATGCAGAGCAGGCTGCAAAGAGATATTAAAAGGCACTGCAATGAGATAAATGTAATCTCTCTAAGGAACATTTTTTTTTTCCTTCCTTTTTTCTTTTTTTCCTTTTTTTTTTTTTTTTTTCCCTCCATAAGTTTCCTCTTTCTTTTCCATCGGGAATCATCTCCACTACTCAAGCACTTGAATGAAGCCTATAAACCTCTGGTGTTTAGTGACCATCTGCACCAGCAGTTCCATTATCCGAGGCTAGAGATTGATTTTCCTTTTGCTTGCATGTTCACTTATTCTAATGCCCCAGAGTCCCACAATGGAGTCAGCAGCATATAATGCAAAGATAGCTTTTAAGACATCAAAAGTACGAAAAAAAGAAAAGAAAAGCATCAGGAGTATCATTATTTTCTGAATCTTTTGTAGTAGCTTGTTGTCTAATACTGTTGTAACAGGAATCCACTGACGGTGGCTTGGCCCCCTCTTTCATGGAAGCTTAAGTGCAGGGTTCAGATGATCTTTGCTTTCCTGAGAGGAAGATCCATAGGTCTGCGCTGTGTAAGCAGTGATTCCGTTACAGGTGAGGTTGGTGTTACATACACCTACTGCAGACAGGCCTGGTAACTCAACAAGCAGCAGGGGAAGTCAGGGCAGATTTGGAGCCCGGAAGGCAGTGGAAGGTTATCTAAAAGGGACCAGATCTCCACAAACATTTTTAGTTGCTTGACCTGTACGTTCAAAGCTGAATCAAGTAGTATTGCTGTTCCAAGGTCTTTGCTAAAGATGTTGTAATTCCTCTTAGGAAATGTTTCTTTTCTCCTCCGGTGATGTGCCGAAGGCCCGCACAAATACCAGGGGAACTAAACTCACTAGTTGATCGTATCAGAAGATAACTGAAACTGCTTAGGCACAAAGGCCAGGGCCCGAAATGTACTTGACATGCAGCAGCTCCCCCTGTTCCCAAAAAAACAATCTTAGTGGGACCTGCTGGATGCCAAAATTTAGAATAAGAAAAAAAAAAAAGCACCTTATTTAAATAGGATCTAAATTCTGAAAACCTGTCCCTTTGTATCTAGTCAGTTTATTTATTTAGACATTTCCTCTTTCCCACAAAACAGCTTCACAAAACAAAACCTAGACAACAGAGAAGTGATGGAGCTTTCACAGCCTTGGACATTGCTCCCCTTAGGGGTCTGGTCAGAAAGCAGATCTTCCTGCCAGGGTCTGAGCAGGATGGATGTGTGTGCTGTGCCCCATGTGAACTTCCAAACTCAACACTCTGAGGTTGCTTTTTGCTTTCGCTGCTTCTGACACTATAAAGACATTTGTATATCTTTAATGATTACACATGTAATACACAGGAAATACAGAGAAAAACAGATACTGTTATGGCCCTTATAATTACTGCTAAGACAGATATTATAATGCTACTGGTCATTGTGTCTTTAAAATATCCGTGGTCCATGGTCTACTGCTTCATGATAGAGTCAGTTATTGGAAATATGAATTCCTTTATTTACATACTATATGAGGTAGATCTGTATTAATATTTCCACTTTACTGATGGGGATAATAAGTATTAGAGGAAAAACAAGCAAATTTGGGGCTTAAGCCCTTTTAAACTTTAGGAGTGAGTATGAATTATGAATCTTAATCTCGAGTTTGTTCCATAAAGGTAGGTAGGAACCCAAGTCATATTTAAATATTGTTTAATTCATTTGCATATAGACCTTAATAATGCACCGTGAACCTGCCCCATGAGTACAGAGTTTTGCCTGGAGCAAACATTATTTATCACTGTTAAAGTTCTCCAGATGCTTCAAAATCTGTTCCCAAGCTCATTCGTGTAAATGCATCTATTTTGGTGCTAAGCGATGGAAGCCTTGAGTCTCAAAGACTTCTAGGTCCAAGTTCTTCTTGAAATCACAGCTCTTTATGTAGAAGGTGTCTGTAAGGGTCCTGCAGAGATACTCACGCCTGTATCTGATCAAGCTCCGTAATTAGGATTTCCTCCAGATTTCTGTCCACAGCATGACCTAGTGATCTCTCAATTAATGAGGAACCTCACAAACTCAATTCATTCTCCCATCTCAGAGGCTGGAACTTACTTTCCCCGCCGCCTAACTGCTTTACAGAATACAGGTACCAAGGCAGATTGCTCCCTCCCCCTGTCGTTTGAGTTGCTCTTTACCACAGATAGTTGGGCCAGGCAGAGTGAATATAATGTTCAAAACACCCTCCAAAGATAGTGGGAACCACAACTTCTGGCTCAACAAATTGCTAAATCAGTAAATCGGGGACAGAACTGTAGCAAACCAGGAGTCAAACTGAGATCTACTGCCAGACCCTTGTCAGCGAACGGTCCTCCCTGAGCATGTCTTTCTTACAGGATAAGAACAAAGGAGGAATGTATTTAGACTGAATACATTGCATATATTCCTTAATTAGTGTATAAATGCAATGTAACCACATTTTTGGTTTGTAAGTAGGAATGATTTAGCTTTTAGCAAATATGATTTACTATGTGGAAGTCATTGCCACAAGATGTTAGGATCAAGAACATAGCAGGATTTTTTAAGATTAAACACCTGAATGGTTCTTCACAACATTACAGATGCATCAGACAAGATGAATAATACATGAAGGATGTAAAAGTGCAGACCCTAGGTTGCATGCTAACCACTAACTAATGAGAATTAGAGGGAAAAGTATCTTTCACTGTGAGCAGGGTATTGCATAATTGACCATCATTGATTTCCTTGTATCTCTCTGTGAAGCATTAAGCATCGGTCATTGCCATAGACAAGATGATGAGCTAAGTAGATCTCACTCGGTTTAATAATTACTTTGTTCTTTTGAAGTAAAATACACGTGGATTTTCTTTCTTTTTTTTTTTTTTTGTTAAATAGATGTTTTTATTATTAAAATTTTAAAAAGGCTACACAATGGCTATGCCCATAAAACTTCATAGGTTTATAAAGTATTTTGATTTTGCCATGAAATTTGTCTGACAGAGAAAGGCAGGAAATAGTTTTCATTTATGGAACTTCTATTTTTCCTGGTTTTGATAATGGGAGAAAACACAGATTTTTCAGACAATGACAAGGATATTCAACAATCTACTGCAGAGCAGGCATTCTAACGTAGATCTCCAATATCCCGTCTGAGTGATGTAAATACAATCTCTGTTTTTTGTGTTAGAGCTCTTTTCCTCCATTTTTTTTTAATACTAACAAATACAGTGAAATATTTATGATAAATTTCAATGAAGAAACATTAAAAACCCCTGTAATTAAATAAGAAAGGATTTTCTTGATTTCTATAAATATATTTACCACCAGTTATCTACAGGTTATTAGTGAGTATTTATTATTTCTGATTTTAATCAGAAACTCCATGCTGTCCCTATTTCCCCCTTTAAATTATTTGTGAAATGAGTACTACAACAGAACTTTTTCTTGCCAAAACATTATATTCCTTTGGAAAATGCCTAAGAAGAAGTACCAGTACTGCGACACATGTTTATAGAGAGCATTTCATCTATGACAGAGAAACAGGAATCTTCTTTATGCTCAAGTCCTGGACTCAGGTATTCATATATTTTGAGGACATAAAAGGCAATCAAATAATTTTGTTGATTATTGTCTTCTAGTTATTACTGTAGAAAACGGAAAGTTACGTCAGGATAAAATGCATATTTTAGCAAGACTTTCAGCCTTTATTTGTAGAACTCAGGAAATGCAGTGTCCCCTTGCAGTTAGTTTTTCCAATCCGGCCAGAAATCCAATATTTTTCCATCCTGTCAGAAATGTGCCTCCTCTCTCAGTAAATCATTAACAAAACACTATTAGGGCATACAGAAGAATGAAGATAGCCCTTTATATGGCAAAACCCAGCAATCACTGAGTTAGAAAATGTTTTTTTTTTTTTTTTTTAGATATGTAAAAAATGAAACCTGAATCCCATCTTCTTAAAACGTGGAACATGTGAGAGAAGAGAGTGGTTTAGGAAGACTAATTTTTTCCTATGGAACTGTCTTTTACACTAGAACATGATTAATGAATTAATAGCAAGCAAATGGAACATATGGTTAATGAGGTCTTCCTAGTAACACTCACTTGTCTGAACCACACATACCTACTGTCTATATTTTCAACACTTTTGACATAGATGAACAGCACAGAGGAACTGACATTAGAGAGAATCTTAACCATATGAGGCATTTATAGACATTTATTAGTATTGGGAAAGTGTCATAAATATTTCAGATCAGGTTATTCCAACACATACAAAGTCCACATGAAATAGAGAGCACTGGTACCAGTCAACCTGTAGGAAGGATTTTTCTTTTCCTCATTACAGAAAAAAAAAATAGATGAGAAAACAGGATGTTTATTAAATATCCAATAGTTACTGAAAGAGTATGAATTAAATTGCTTGTTTGTTGTCTTTATTTACATCTAGCAATAAAAAGGGACATTAAGATGAGCAGGATTTGGGATATTCATACTCAGGTATTCTTCATTACCAGACTGTAGTAAAGTTGCCGTATCATAAATGTCAGTGGTGTGGTTTGAGTTCATACATGTTACCCACAGATAACCACATCAAAATAAATATGCAAAATGTGGAGAAAAGCACTTTGCCTATTGTGAATTTCACAAATGCTACTTGGTTGATTTTCTAATCCTGTGGGTATATATTTTTTGGCGGATTGGGAGAGGAATATTTCTGTGCATCTCACGGCTCCATTTTACATCTAATGGGCTGGGTACCTCTTTTTGTCAAATGTCTATTAAGATCACAGTGATTTTACAGTAAAGTGACTCATCATTAGTTATTCAACTTGGAAAGTTACAATGCAAAACTGTCTTGTAATTATTTCCGTGTACACGGTACAGGTTCTTCATTGTGAACATCTTCCCTACACTTTTTGCTGCTCTGTAAGCAGGTGTTTATAAATATATGGCATAAACTTGATGCAGAACAATTTAATGCGTGCCCTGTGACTCTGCTCTCCAACTGGTCTCTGTTATTTTGGGGCTTTTTTTTGCAGTGCAAATAATCTGAGCTGCAATGAGGCTGAGGAGGGATAGTTGTGAAGAGCAAGAGGAAATACGGATGAAGTTCGGTGACTGCTCCTGATGACCAGGGAAAGCCTTCCTTCCCACAGGCTATGTGCTTGTGTGGCTAATGGACCTAACATTTATTTACCCCTACAATTCACCAGGTGCAAAATAGAGATCTGGTTAAGGCAAGATTAAAAATTTGACTTTAACACAGAATGCCTATGAATTTAAATAAAAGAAAAATCCTTTTTTCCTTTTAAGACCATGTGTTTCTACAGCTTCTCTGAGCAGCACACAGCTGTTTGGCTGCATTACCATTTCTCTTGATGAACATTCAATTGCCTGGCAGAGCTTGTGGGCCTAGGCCAAACTCTGCTGCTTACATTAGTGTTTACTGTCCTTTCTAAACTCTTTTTATGAACTATTATACTATGTAAGCAATAATACGCTGTTTTGCTTGAAAGATTCCAGGAGCTTTCTTTTGCTTCCCCATCCCCTAATGTAAGGAATGTCTGCTGCAGAGGACAAAGCATGTAAACACAGCGTTTCCCCTTTAATCTCGAGGGGGAGATTAAATAAAATGTAGGAAGAGACAGAGGAGTTAAAAAAAAAAAGAGAAGACAGAAAAGGAAAGATGGAAAAGAGAAAAGAAAGAAAACGTAGAGGCATAAAACACGGAGACAGAAACAAAAGAAGACAAAAGGAAATACATTGCAAAACATTAAAATCGGGTGCTTGTCTGTTTGAATCTTAAAATTGCTCCACAGCATCATAATAGGATTAATAGGTTTCAAAGGACTAATAATCACCAGTATGACTGAATGCCTTTTAACTGGCTCTGCTTAGTCAACCTAGGAGGACTTTCTGCTCCTCTGACTGCCGTACACACGATGTTTTTTATTTTTTTTTTGTGAGCTCTAACCTTTCATGGGTCATTTTCCTTCGTGCCTTTCTCTTTGCTCTTCCTTCTCGGTGAGGCTCCTCTTTTCTCTCCATGCTCTGAAGTCTCTCTCCCTCACTTTCTGCTCCACTTCCCTTCTCTCTGATGCACAGACGTGCTGCCTGAACACTTTACCAGAGAACTGCTGAGAACTTCCCTTAGGATATGGCAGTACAAAGTCTAGCACAAATAATAAACTGTTGGTGCCAAATCGAAATATACCAATTTTCCCCACTGTAACCCAACTGTCTTCACAAAGGTGCTGGACTTTCGCGCTATTGTTAGTCATTTGCCTTTGGCATAACTTTTAATTAGATGGATGATACAGACAGATTCAGCTCAAATACTGCTACCTTGCAATCAAATATGAGCTCTCATTAAATTCTTCTTACAACACTGGGATTGATGACTTCCTTATCTCTAGTAACCAGGCGTTTCTCATATTTGCTATTAAGCTCACCTACAACTGTTAGTAAGAAAACCTGAAGTCAAATTGCATACTTTATTTGCTGGAAATTGTATACTGAGTTCCATTCTATCTGCAAGAAAATGTACTGTAAAGCAAGTTTTGATGATTGGATGTAACTTTTTCTCATTCGCTGATTTTCAGGAAATTTGAATAGCCATGACCGAATGCTTGAAGACCAGCCTGGATGGGCATGGAACGGCTTCTTCAGAACCAGAATTCAAAAGAGTTCATATCTTAACAGCAGAAGAAACAAGTATTTCACAATATTTACAGCACTGGACTGAGTACTGGAACTTTGTTCTTTCAGACAAGTCATTGAACTTCCAAAAACATATATTAATTTTGTATGTGTGGAACTACCTTCCCCTAATAAAAAGCATCCAGACTCAGCTAAAATCGCAAGTTTTAAAATGTTCATTTTCTTTTCATATTTGAGGATTTTAAAATACTTTTTTTCCCCAATCTATGAATGATTTCACTATTTTCCTTTTGCCAATATTAAGACAACTCAAAAACAAAGATAGGAGATTTATTGGGATATGAGATTTATATACATACCTCAAGAGGTATGTAGAATCCAAAGAAATGGATAGATGGCAAGTTCACATGATGTTTCACAGAATGATACTTTACATGATGCAAAATTAAACACAGCCAATAACTTACAGGGCTTCAGACCTGAGCTGGACAGTTCTTCATGCAAAAAATGAACCATCACACACCTGGATCTTTGGTTTAGGAAGTTCATGCATCTCCACTTGCAGAGGCTGGGAACATATGCAGACAACAAATTAGTTTGTGTTGGCAGTTCTTACGCTCTTCTTGCTATAGCAGGCAGAGTACTGAACTAAATGTGCCAAAGGCCTGAACTATTAGAAACTTTCCTTTATTTTTCTGAAACTTTGTGCTTCGGAGGACACATCTGCATCCTGGGAATCTCTACCTGCCTTTCAACAAGTTTCCATTTTGCATGGACAAGGATATTCAGAGAGACCAGAAAGCTTCTAAATCACATTCCTACTGTTTATTCTCTTGTGCACAGACTTTACATCTACTTTCTGAAAAATAAGCATGCTTGTTAATTGACCAAAATGCCATGAGACTGTTCTAGCAAACCTAGCAAATTAATATATCTCTGGGCAATTTAAGAAGTGGAGGTGAATGTTTTTGGAATCTTTCTTATTTACATTCTGTATCCTTTATACTAAATTAGTTTCTTGATGTTAGGTATAAGATACTAATATGGTCTACCACATTTGATGGCTTGACGGTTGTTCGCTGTGTACTGCCTTCCCTCACCTGTGTAAGTGTTTCCCTGTTTTAGACATAAAGAGCTGGAAAATTCTAGAATGGATTTAAAGCAGAACAATTTTTCAGCTACTAGTTAACTCATTTTCTGAGTGAACATTTGTGTAGCAACCTTAATAAAAAAGGGAAATAGGTCTGTGTTATTTTTAAGGATAGGTTTATTTATTACTCTTTCTAAGATATCACCTCTCTGTATTTCATTCTCATCCCAAGTCCAAACCCCAAAGGGTATTTCTATCAAATTGCACAAATATCATTACAAAATCAAGGTTTTAAACATATTTAAAAATGATAAACTCCATCCTGAAAGCAGTCAAAAGGCTCCAAGATCACTGATAAAGGGAAGGCATTAAAGGCAGCACATCCGTACTATACACCAACAAGATTTTCCCTGCTGGGTGACCTACCTCAACTAACCGTCAAAGAGAATTAGTCTCAAGGGAATGTTTTGCTTATAGATTTATAAATGTTGACAATAATCCTAAATGGATGTTAGGGGAATTGACAAATCTCAGCATTTTTCTTGATGTATGTGTGCCTGGGGGAACTTTGGAGGCCCCAGAATTCGTTAAAAAGAAGAAAGCCATTGACAGCTGACAGAGAAAGACAGGTAGCATAGCTGGAAAAGTAGAAGCTATTTGTTGACACAGAATGTGCAGTAAAACCTAATAATCTAGTGATTTCTCCCACTGTTGTTTCTAGGCTCACCCAAAGTGCACAGGCCAAACAGCCTAGTGTACTCAGTGCAACAATAAAACTGCTTACCCTTTAAATGGTTTTATTGTAAAAGTCTGAATGCTCAGGAGAATAATGTAGGCCAGATTAAATCTGGAATTAATACGACAGTAAGGATTTGGGAGTGGTGGGGAGGAGGGTGTTTTTGTTTTGGTGTGTGTGTGCATGGAGGTCAGCCACATATGTTAAAACAGCTTCCTTTGAAAGAAAAAAAAAAACAATTTAGCTCTTTGTCATCTTAACCTAATTGAAAGAAGGAGAAAGACAAAGAAAAAAGGAAGTTCAAAAGTTTGATTCTAACTTTATAGTTGATTGGGGGCTAAATCCTTGCAAGGCAATTTGAACTAGATACCTGTAAGAGAACAGGAAAGCCTGCAAGATTTGTTCAGGAGTCTGAAAAGGAGCTTTGAGCAATTTTCCTTATTCAGGAGAATTCAGACTTTCTACCTAGCAGCATTCAATTTAAATAATATTTAATAAGTGAAAGACATAAAAATGATAATCTGAGCAGTCATTTATGGATTTATTTTCATAGTTAAATGAAAAAAAATGGTTAGAAAATAGATTAGCAGTTATTTTCATCCTATTGAGAAACCATAATTCTGAATTGCTTTAAGAAAAACCTTTGCAGATTGGTTTCTAGGGTTCTGTCATTCAGATTAATGTAAATGTATTTGTGAGTCTGTGTTTAAAAAGAATGAAAGACAGATACATTTATACATCACATTACAAGGACCAGTTATGGAAAAGTCTTTGTATGACTCCCCTTCTATTGACAGGGTACTCTTAAAAACAAATTACACTGTTTTGTCAAGACTAAACAAAGCAAATATCAAGTGCTCAGCATTCCTTTGGACTAGAAGAACACATTATTTTCCTCTGTTCTGCATTCCTCCATGTCTTGGGTAAAGTGATTATGTAGCAGTAGTAGTTTTAGTAGTAATATAGACCAGGTCACACTGTACAAAACATTGCACGTAGTGACTGATCATGCTCTGAAGACCTCATGATCTCAACAAGAAAAACAAGAAACAATACCATAGATATTTAGAGAATGGAAGTTGAGAGACAGATAAATTCAGTACTGCTGGCCAACATCATGCAGAAAGTTGGTGCAAATCTGAGAAATAAACTCAGAGAAACTTTGAATAGTGTAGCAGACTATCTTTGTTGCTGCCCCATTCTCATTTATTCTTTTGCTCTGCCCTATGTTGTACTTCTGACAAAGATTAACAGGACTTTTGCATCAGGTACCCTACACCTGTATGGACCCTATCCAGGCTGGTAAGGAATTCTGCAACTGATATTTAGTAGGACGACAGATTCACAGTTAGTGTGTAGCAGGAGGAGGCTACATATTGCCTTTTTCCTTTTCCCAATAATTTATCCTCTGTCACATTCATTGCAATGTTGTCTCAATATCTGAAAACAATATTTCAGGAAAAGTCTTATCAAAGCTGGACCTTTCTTCCTGAGGTAAGAATGTGTCTTCTAAGGCACCCTCAGGCTGCTCTCTTTTGAGGATGTATTGCAAACTTGTGTTTAATTTCCTGTCTTCTACCAGCCTTAGTCCGTCAGTGTTACCCTTACTTTCACAGACTTCCATATGCCATAGAATATCTGTATTGTGGATTGTTTTCCCCAAGAAGTAATAGATTCTGTTTTACAAGTTGACACTCAACATGCTGCAACACATATTTGTAACCTTTTACTCCTTTCCATGTTATTTTTCTGGTTTGGCTGCTGTTTCAGAAATGCTGTTTTTCATTGTCAAAAGTGAAGACTAGAGTAATCAGAATGGTAAAATCCCAAATTCCTAGTAGGCGGTGATGTAAGCTATTTTAGATACCATTGCTCCCTCTTTTTTTCATAGCCTGACTTCACAGGGACAGCAGGAGGCTGGATAGATAGAGTGACACTGGCAAGACCAGGATAAAATTTGTCTCAGTTACAAAAACAGTTTAATGGAACTTACTAAGTTCTCAAAGTTTTCATTGGTGTGTGCTTTCTGCTTACTGTGTAATATACCTGGCATATTTTATTCCTGAGCATGTACTATGTTTCTTCGATAAGGCAGATTCATCACACTCCAAATTTAGAGTGAATCCAGTCATGTAGGCCTACTTTATAATTTGTTGAGGAGGAGAAATTCTTTCATTTCATGGGATCTTTAAAAAATGATATGGTAAACCCTCTGGGGTGCTTGTCAATCCCCATTAATTTTAGAGGCAGCTTGAACATTAGAGGGAATTTTTTCCATCAGTAATCTAACTTGTGCATCCTACCTTTAATTTTTGGTCTTGTTCTTAAGGAACACGTTGTTGTTGTTGCTTTCTTTTTAGTGAACTCATTTCACTTTGATGCTAGTTTTGTATATCTCTGATAGCAAAAAGTTATTTATGTTCAATCCCCGGAACCCAATGTGAGAAAACTTCTCATTAGTTTCTTCTTCTTCTATGAAGTTCATTTGGGATGCCATGTTGCTAAATGACATAAGAAACCATCTTCACTATGGGTGAAACTCAAAAGAAGGCGACTAGCATAAGGCCATCGATAACATTTCAGGCTCACATGGGGTCAACATGCAGCATGAAAATGGCAGGACTTCAGCTTGATGAACCCCAGCCATGTCTGAATATCTGTATCATGTTAAGGCAGTATGTGTGTGTATGCATGACAGTTCTGCAGGAAACAAGGAAAATACAGCAGCCCCCAAACCCTCTGGATTGACGTTTGGGGTAATTACAAGCCCGTTACTGTTCCTTTCACTGCAGTAGGGTTACGAGGACTCAAGCATGAAGTGTTTTTGAACCACTTCCCCAAAAAAAAAAAAAAAAAGGTCTGTAGTGGCAAAAGCAATATTTCAGAGGACAGTAGCACTGTACAAAGGACAGCTATTTGCAGCTGTTTGTTCCAGTATTTATCATTTCATCCTCCTAGCACTCACGATGTCTTTGCAATTCTTTCTGCTTCAGTATGTATGTTTTCTTCCCTCCCACACTATTTTTGAAGTCTCTAAAAATGTGATAAAAAACAAGCAGCAACTGTATCCACCCTTGTTTCTCGAGGGCTGCTCTCTCCTTGTCTCCAGAGAGGCAGTAGGGCCCCCAGGTCGCTTTAGGTAAGGAATGTCTCTTAGGAGATGTCCTGCTGATTACGAAGGTGAGTGATGGAGATAAGAGAACATTTGAAATGATTGCAGGAAACAGATATGTTTATCTTTCCTAGTCTCTCACATCAGTTACCTGAGGCACACCAGACATTGTACTTCATGTAGAAACTAATTAGTGGAGACCATTGGTACAAATTTCGGAATTCTTGATACTGACATGAGCTGCAACTTATACAGAGACCAGCCCTGGCTTGTATTCCTTCCACTCAACAACATTTCCAGGCCTGGTGTGTAATTCAGGTTATATTACTTCAAAGAATTTGACCTTCCTCTGTGTCATGCAGCCATAACACAGTAAAGCAAAGGCAATGAATTTGCATTGAAGAGAAATCAACTCAGAGTTTTGAATTTCAAAAGAAATAATTTTTCCTCCATGGCAAATCGTTCCTTATCTCATGCTCTGGAAGCATAGCTGATTCAGTTCTTCTACATAGAGAAAAGAAGCGTTTAGAAGATGTGCAACAGATATTTGTTTCATGCATTCAGCAGAATTATTCTCAGGTAAGATAAATATTGGACACCCTTAGCTACCAAGATCTAAAAATAGCCATGTAAATGGCTGAAATTTTAACTGATTTAAGCACTGCATCAGCAGAAGCTGTCCTCGTTTCTACCCAGGCCCTGGAATTGCATAGTAAATAGCCTGCATAGAAGTCAGAAGAAGCAACATGGGCTGTAGAGAAAAAGCCATCGGGTTCTGAGGCCGGTGATGATCCAGGATGTCACCTGGATCTGCAGACACATGTACGCACGGTGTTTCATCTGAATCCTGGAAATGCCCGCTGATTTGTGAGCAATGCCAGTGATGGATAGTGCTTTGCAGCCCCGATAATTTGGGAATCACTATGCGAGATCTGCCACTGATCAAGAGGCTTCACCTCTGCATGCCTGTTTCCCTTCCCACACCATCTGCTTGCTTTAATTATAGTGAAGGCTCTTGGATATAAACACCTTCCCTTTGCAGACATTTGTGAAATCCTTCTCACAATGCATCCCTGAATTTGTTCAGGACATGGCTAGCAAGCTAATGTTGGTTCCTGCTATTAAGAAAAAACTGTTTTAATTTGTCAGCTTTGATACCATCATTAATAATAATGCAGGAAAGTAGAATCCTGAGAAGAACAAAATAGGCAAAATTAAATATAAAAAATAAAAGAGAGTGTGTTCCTTGGGGCATTGCTTCTTTCAATTAAATATAGAAAGAATCCTTGCATCCCCCCAAAACGTATGCTAAGCTATTGTGATCTTTTTTCTAGATTGCTATGGAGTGTAGCAAACTCTTTGTGTAGGACACTTGAAAGCACTTTGATCTCAAAGGTTCAGTTTTCATGCATATTCATCTGCATGCAGTCTTGCAGCCTTGTTTTTCGGAGATGTTTCAAAATGCTATTTTTTGCATACGCAGCTCTAATCTTCGCCGAGTTTGGGTGGGATCTTACACAGGCAGTGTGCGGGGTGCACAAAGGATGGTATCAGGAAGAAATCAAAGGCAAGGATGTCACCTAGTTTTACCCACAGAAATACGGCAGTGTTTCGGTGCAACTCTAATTACAGTTTTGCCGTGCTTTGTCGAGCCCTGCTGATAAGTTTCCCTGGTAAACAGCTCTTTATTGTTCTTTCACATTCAGTCACCATGGCAACCTGCATTTTAGGGATTCATCCTGAGAGATGCCAAGCACCTGCCTCGGTGGCGGTAGCTATAGGAGAGGAGGATATATGACATTTTATAAGAACAGTCTTGTCAAAGGTAACAGATTTGCCAAAGGGGGAAAAAAATCTTTTATTATACTTATTTGGAAGGAATTATATTAAAAAAAAAAAAAAAGAAAGAAAAAAAGGTAAAATCTGGCCCTGGTCATACCTTACACATATACACAGTACCTGATGCTGCCTGCTCATGGGGGTAACGCAGGACAGAAAAACCCCTAAAGAGCCCTAGGATCTAACTCTAAAGGAAATGCAAGTCCAGAACAGTGCCACTGAGTGCCACTGACAAAATGGTGAGAAGATGAATTCCTCTTTCATTCCCTGCCAAAACCTTCGGAGTTTTTGTATTGTAAAAAAATATTGCTTGGGAGGTCAAGCCCAGGTGATAAGCAGCTGAGCAAATTTTCTATTTTAGCTTTGGAATAATCCCTGAGGGACTCTCTTTTGTCTTTGCTGCTTGCTCTGACCTCAGACGGTTGGTCAGAGCCTAGATGAATCATCCAATTTAGCACCGTGCAGCCTTTTTTTCCCTGGACAGCTCCATTTCCTCTGAATTTATCTCGATGTCTCAGTCGGAAGATACCAGGTTTGTGTCAGCAGATAGCTTAAGTGTAAGCAGGTGTGAACATACCAATTGCTTCCTTATCTGATGCTGCCTGAACATGTTGGGTCTGAGCTGGGAATTGCTTTGGTGCCAGCTGTGCGCTCCCGCTGCCTCCTCCAATGAGCCCCTCTACCTGCAGAGTCTGCAGCATCCGCACAGCTTCTGCTGTTACCAGGCTGATGTTGCTAGCTCAAATGCTTTCCTTTTCTTTGTTTTGCCTCAAAACACTGGCCTGATTTATCTACATAGCTGTAGAGATTCATCTGAAGGGCATCATCACCTCCCCTAGTGTGGTAACATGCAGACCAGAAGTAAGAGTAGCTGAATTCTCAAGTGAGGTGAATTCCCTTTGGGAGGGTTTTATTTGTTGATACTGAGTATACAGAAAAGGCAACTGATATCTATCTTGTGAGTCAGATATCTCAGTGTGCTGCCCAGTTAAATAAAACCAACCCAGCAATTGGTACCTGCATGACATTGTAAACATGGGCATTTTGTCTTCTGTTAGCTCCCAGATTCAGTTATTTGCATCTTGCTGTACAAGAGGAGGAAGCTGGTTATAAATATGCTTCATGTTCATCTTTTCAAATATGTATAGAAGTAGAAAATCTGGTCTTCAGGCAACAGTTTGGGGACGCTTATCTTTACTGTTGTAAAAGTAGCTATATTACGATCATGCTCAAGGTTTTTTATCACTTATATTACTTTTTTTGATTCTATAGCCCAGGTATAAAAGGAACTAGAAAGAAAATTAGGATTAGGAAATACCAACATTTCTGAAATGAAGCAAAATGGGCTAATGCCTTCTGGTCTATGCTTACTAGGAAGGGATGTTCGACAAAATATCACCCGTAAAGACGAGCACATGTAGATGAAGGAGTCACACAGCTATCTACTGGTCTGCAGGGCTGTAGAAGTTTACAAACATTGTCTCCGTATTTACAGTTCTCATACAGGTAGCATAGGAAGCACAAACTGACTGACAATGAGTATAGAGTATCTATAAACATCTAGTGTTATCATTATGGAAATGGGTTAAATTTTTATCCATTGAGATTAGCTTTCATGGGAAATTCAACTAGCAAGAAAGCCAAATCTCTCTCTTTTTTTTTTTTTTTTTCCCCCACCAAACTAATGACAAAGTAGTAATAGTTATTATTTATACAGCATTAGCAAAACTGCAACCCTGGAACAGATGAAATCAAGTGTTAAAGGTGTTTTGCTTGTCATTAGCTTCCAGATGAGTTTATGATTGTCAGGTGCTTTCCTCCTTATTGACTTCATTACCAAATTAAGCACATATGTATTGCACTGGGTTAATTCAAAGGTTGGAAAAAAAATACTCATATAATTCAGGCAAAAGACATTGTTATGATAAAATAAAATAATAATAAAAAAGTTAATATAATTTATACCCCATTTTCAGACAAAGAAATCAGTCCCATTACAAAGGCACAACTTCATCTTCCATAGAGTAGGATCACCTACATCACTAATACTCATGGGACTACATTCCTGATGTGAAGAGTGCCATGAGAGATATTAATTCAGTTGCAGCAGTGTTCTAGGAAGAGGGGGCAGAATTCATTCATCTACAGTCACCCCAGGCTCCCTTCATATCAATGAAGAGAAGTTGGCACTTCTAGGGTGCAATTTATCTTATCCTTAAGTAGACAACTAAAATAGGTTTGATAAATGCCTTGAAGTGCCCATTTGGAGAAGCAGAATTTGGTACTGTAGTTTGTAAAGTTAGATGAAATAATTTTCACCCTAAATAGTCGGGATTGTAATCAAGATTGCCTCCAATCTGGAAATCAAATTTTCATGTTTCAAGTTTATGCAAAATCTAATAGATCAGGACATAACTAGGACAAAAACTACATATCACCCAGCAAACACCTGGAGTATAACACTGTTACATTTCTGGTAACTTCAAATGGAGTTTTCCCTGAAGGCAAAGTTACAGTGGGACCATTTAGTAAATGGACACAGGCAACTAGGATTAAACTTTCACAAGCTCTCCTAAATTCCTTTCCAGGCACAACTGTTACTGTTTTTTCGCTTCATGACAACTGTTCATCTGAAGACACTTTCCAGGAGATTCAGCCGCAATCAGCAGATTTGCTTCTGTTTAAGGTATTACATTTGCTCTGTTCAGAACACAAGCACAGCTGAAAGAAACCTTCAACTCAGGATTCAACTCAGGCAATGCAAAGACAAATAGCTGTAATACAATGAGTTTTAGAAAGTCGTTTGAATTTAAGAAGGTCACTCTAAGGATTCTTAATAGTAAGCAGATTTGTTGAAATTCTCATGAAGTTATTTCCTGCTCTTTGTCTCTGTTTTTTTTTTTGTAAACATATTTCACTTCCAGCTGCTTATACTCGTAGACAATGTAGAGTCATCATGTCAGCAAAATATCCATATACATATGTGTCCATGTCTCCTTTTCAATCTTTTCTGTGCTGTGTGTGGGTCTAGGAGCCAATTTGCTAGCAATAAATAGTAAATGGCTGGCATTTGTACTAATGCCCAATAGTTAACAGAGCTCTGTATTGAATCTTATGGCAACTTTCATGATCAAACTGTAGCAGTCAATTTAGCTTTAAAAAGTACCTCATCTTTACTCTGTGTAAATTAATCACCAGCTGGATGTTTAAGATACTGAGTGACATCCCCCAGTGGAGGGATATTACCCAGCTCTTGGAGAGGAAAGGAAAGATGAAAAGGAAAGGAGACAGAGCTGTCATGCTGCTCTGTACATGGGGGACAACCTCACACAGCAGGTTGCAATCTGAACTGTCCCATTTCATTATGCTCCCGAGGCAGGCTCCTGCAGTGCATTAAGGTTTTAAAATCATTTAGGAAATATGAAGATACATTGTTATTAAATCATTTCATTACACTTCAAAAACAATATTCTGACATCCATTTTTTACATAATAGAGATTGTCTTTCACCAGTGGCGATTGGCAAGTGAATATACACTAGGATTCTGGAATAATATGATTAATATGAAAATGGAAATGAACTATAAATAATACTTGAGATCATCTTTTGTTCAGATACATGCAGGAATCAAACAAAAGCTTGCTAAGACCCTCTTCTATCCTGTATTGAAAAAAGGGAAAAGCATTTCTTTGAGGGATTTTGTCATATGTCTGATTAGCTCAAAATATATATCCTAAAGGATATATATTATTAGTATGTTTTCAATTGATGTCATTAATTCATGTTTAATTCAAGTTAAAATCTTGTGGAAACATTTATTACATTCAAATTAATTGTATCAGACAAAATTTGTCTGATTAGTGTAGTGTCAAATAATTATCTGCAGAAAAGTATATTTATGGCAAAATCAGTCTATGAGTCATGTCTATTTATACAGCATTACAAAATCATATGAAAATTTTAATTCAAATGCAAAGTTCTTTATGGAAATCTACCATTGGAAATTACTTTTTGATTTTAAACAGAAAAATCTGAAAAATAAAAAGAAATGTTTCATTATTTTGCCCTGAAATTGTGATAGCAATTAGGAAAAAATTGCTGAAATGATTTATACTTAATAAGCAATTATTGTTAATATTTATTAATGTTTTTATTTTACAGTAAAAGACAAATTATGTTGAAGTTAGTTAGATATGATTCTCTGCAGTGCCTACATTTTGCTCAGACTACAGATACTCTTCCACACCTTATCATGGAGTGCACTTCAATTATTTACCTTTCTTTTTGATAAGTTCAACATAAACTGAAAATATCCCTAGGTGATAACAATAAGTCTGGAGACTTGGGATATATTATTTAAAGATTGATGAAAAGAGAAGAAATATCACTAGAATATTATTCATGTTCACACCAAGAACCACTGAAGAAAAGTTCATGGAGAGAAGAAACTCTAAAGACGTGTTCTTCTATCACCTCCTGTTTTCAAAATGCTGTACAATATAGAAGATCTCACTTACATCACCTCATGACTATACATATATGTTCATATGTATATATTTTGAATTTCAGACATCTGGAACTATGAAAATATTTTCCTTCTTCAAAAATGGTTTAGAAGGATTTAGAAGCTGAATCCATATTGGGGAACCACACATTTGTGATGAATTCTTATAAATTATACACGACCATAGCTTTCGGAAGTTTAAATTTATTAAGAGTACAGTAGACATGAAGATGTGAAGATGAGGTCATTTTCCCATGCTCTTTCTGTACACTGGATATTATTTCCAACCTTCAACCCACTAAGGTTCTCCCTGCACCTGGGCTGAGGAATCATTGAGGCATTCCATCATGACAACTTCTGGAAGTAAAATTTTGTGAAAATTTGTGAATTCAGGAAGAAGATAAAAGCATCTTCACTTGATGAGGTTTTGTTTGTTTGTTTGATGCAGTTTGTAAGGATTCATGGATTAGGTTAGAAGCTTAGAAGTTAGAAGTTCATGGTTCTTAGGTTAAGAAGTTTAGAAATTGATGTCAGGATGAGCAAAGAATTCCTTTTAGAGCCTAGTAGACTTTTGCATAAAACATTTTTTTTCCTAGATATGTTTTATTCACTGATGGTTGAGGCAATGATCTTACATTGTAGAAACTCTTCTCAGGTTGCTAACTCTGGGATCTACAAGCCTGAGGAAGGTCTTGTGCTTCCCAGTTCTTCGACTCTGACTCTTCAGTGGCCTTTGGTCTTTGCTCTACTCATGCTATTTGAAGTGAAAAGAAACTGAAATGTTAACTATTATTCAGTGGATGCTGATCTCTTCTCTCCTTTGAGCACAAAGAGCTTGAATCAAGGTGAAATGAATGCAGTCTGTAAACAGAAGGTAGACATTTCTTCACCTATTTTTTTCCTTATTTTCATTTAGTTTTAAAAGGCACTAGCAAATTACAATTATATTACTCTTATTTGTTTGTGGCTATTCTGGTTGAATAATGATAGGTCATAGGTATACTTTTCTAAACTCCTTCAGAACAAAAGTTGTTGCCAAAAGACAGAAAGATCCAGTCCTGACAGCAAGAATCATAAAAAAAGTAAAGGTACCTATCACGCACACAAAAAAATATCCTGCATCTAAAAAGCTGTTTTTTGACAAAAAGAAGGAATATAGTGTCTTCAGTGCTTATCTCAAAGGGATGTTAATGTTTTTTGCTTTGCTGATCAGGCAAATAGAGCAGAATAGTTTATGGTTCTCCTTTTTTTTCTTATATTCTGCCAGGGACTCTGGCTTAGCAAGTCAAATAACATCATGCATCAAAGAGAGTAATGATTTCACGTTGCAGGCTTCTAAGGCCTGGCGATTTGTTCCCGATCAATACCCACACAAGTGACACGACACCCTGGAGGAAGCTGCATCTTCCTCAGCCTCTCCTGCCAGCCAAAAAACGATGCTGGCAATGGCACCGAGGAATGCCAATGCAGAAGATTTCTTGTGTCCCCAGCCTCCTGTTTTCTTTGCTTCTGGTGAGACATGAGAGCACTCCAGAAGGAAGTCAGCCACATGACATGGGGTAATAGAGTTTTCTTCCTTGCCTGATTGCATTACAAACACAGCACATATTGAAGCACTCTGGCAGTTTCCTAGTGCTCGCAGCGAGGAGCCATAACCTTTCGACCTCCAGCATCTTATTAAAGCCCATGCCGGACTGCATCTCCGCAAGGGAAAAAAACAAAAAAAAAATAGTGGACTTATTCTCCTCTATAATTCATTCAAGTAAGCCCTTGCAGAGTGGAGGACCTTGGCTTTGATGTTAAAGTCTCCTAATTGGAAGGAAGTGAAGTGTTAGCCTGTCGGGCTATTAGTCTCTCATCAAATACTTTAAGAGGTATCAGAAATGCTGAAGTTCTCACACTGGTGCAAAGCGAGCACAGACCGGCCTGGTTTTGGTTAAAATGTTTAAACTTTGCATCTAACAACAACAAAAAAAAAAATTAATATACATGGAGTTGTTTCTTGGTATTTCTTCCCTTTTATCTCCACCTTTTCCTTCTCAGAGGCTCCATCTTTCTATTGCCTACAGCACATCAGCCTTTATTAGTAGGAATGTGGGGGATAACTGGTGTAAGCTAAAAAGTCTCAGGCTTCATATAATAGTCCTGGTTCAAAACTAATTACTGCATGCCTAGTCTGACCTAACTTTTTTTTTTTTTTTTTTGATAGTGAAATACCTCCTTCTGTAGTAATTTTTCTTCCCAGGAAAGTGACCTTTCAGAAGGGGTCCCATACAATAAGTCATATTAAAACCCAAGCATTTCTTGGTGAAGGATCAGTTCTAAAGCCTTGTTTCAGGTCCAGACTTTGTTACATACTTTACAGTATATGCTTACATTACCATATACTACAGCTGAATATGTGCATAAAAACTGTCTTAATTGCTTGTGCTTTTCTTCATTGCAAATTAGACACTAAAACAGATGAATGGGATGTTTCTTTCTTAAGCACATTTAAATAGCCCAAGAGTAAGTGAGATTTGAATGGCGTCAGCATTGCATAGGAGTATGACCAAGCTCGTACCAGCATCATGCAAAGATTAATTTTGTGCAATTTCTCTTTTTCGAGTTATCAATCACGATCAAAATGCCGGAGTGAAGAAAAGTTGTGAATTGCTATAAAATTACTCCTTGAAAGGAAATTTCTGAATCGCTTATATGACTCCTATGCATTTGTGAAAGTGACTATATGTTACCTGTGCTCTGTTTCCTAGTTTATAATGTGATATGTAAAGAATTATATTTCTGGTATAAATGTTTCTGTTCTAAAGGTTTTCTCTTTGCCTAGTGGCAGGATTGAATAAACCAAAAACTTGTAGTATTTCATGCATATCTTTCATATGGTTGGGCAATCCTTTCATTTTACAAGATGATGTCCATCTTAAAGCAAACCTAATGCTTCTAGACCCTGACAATACATCTCTATTTTCTGAATGAAGACAACTTGTTCATCCACAATTATCCCTCTATTATCCCTCTTTCATATAAATGCTTAATAGCTAGTCAGACCTTTCACTTTAACACGTGTACAGCCCAAGAGTTCTACCTATTCAAATGACTTCTCTAAAATTAAATTTCCCTTCACTGTTTATTTTTAAAATGCTTTATTTTTGTAAATCATTCCCATCTCTGAATGTTGTCAGTTCAGTGTTTATTTTTAAATATAGTAGGGTTTAACACTTTATAATTATTTTCATGACCTTTTTAATTAAAAAAAAAAATCTCTTCCTTGATGGTTTAAGCAATCATCTGGCTGAATTGTTTTCTTTCAAATCTGTGAGCTTACTCTCTAGTAAATACACCAGTTCTAAGGGTATTTCACAAAGGGGAAACCTTGCTTGACTAACCTGATAGCCTTCTATGATGAAATGACCGGCTGGATAGATGAGGGGAGAGCGGTGGATGTCGTCTATCTCGACTTCACCAAGGCTTTTGACACCGTCCCTCACAACATCCTCCTGGGCAAGCTCCGGAAGTGTGGGATAGATGAGTGCACAGTGAGGTGGATGATTAGGAACTGGCTGGATGGCAGGGCCCAGAGAGTGGTGATCAGCGGTGCAGAGTCTAGTTGGAGGCCTGTAGCTAGCGGGGTCCCCCAGGGGTCAGTCCTTGGTCCAGTCCTGTTCAATTTATTCATCAATGACCTGGATGAAGGCACAGAGTGCTCCCTCAGCAAGTTTGCTGATGATAACGAAACTGGGAGGAGTAGCTGATACCCCAGAGGGCTGCACTGCCATCCAGAGGGACCTGGGCAGACTGGACAACTGGGCAGTGAGAAATCTTATGAAATTCAACAAGGCCAAGGCCAATGGGATCCTGGGGTGCATTAAGAAGAGCATCTCCAGCAGGTTGAGGGAGGTGATCCTGCCCCTCTACTCAGCCCTGGTGAGTACCAGAGGGATGTGGAGCTGCTGGAGGGGCCTGGAACATCTGCCCTATGAGGAGAGGCTGAGGGAGCTGGGCCTGTTCAGCCTGGAGAAGAGAAGGCTGAGAGGGGGTCTAATCAGTGTCTATAAGTACCTCAAGGGGGGCAGTGAGGAGGATGGTGCTGGCCTCTTTTCAGTGATGGCCACCGAGAGAACTAGAGGTAATGGCCACAAACTGAAACACCAAATGTTCCACAGGAACTTAAGGAAAAATTTCTTAACAGTGAGGGTGACAGAGCGCTGGAACAGGCTGCCCAGAGAGCTTGTGGAGTCTCCTTCTCCGGAGATCTTCAAAACCCACTTGGATGCAGTCCGGTGCCACATGCTCTAGGTGATGCAGGGGGTTTGGACTAGATGACCTCTAGAGGTCCCTTCCAACCTTAAGCATTCTATGATTCTATGATTTTATGATATCCATGGTACTTTATCTAATATGTATGCTCCTGTCATAAAGATAATGTATGTGGATGAGGTCCTAAAATAAATCCTTTCAGCAATGTTTTTCCACCCCATCCAGTTCTCCACTAACACCCACTTTTTGCATTATTCGGAATGAGAATCGGTTAGATTACTCTTCCTGATTTTATTCTCTCTTAATATCAAATATTGGTTTGGTTTAGACTTTTCACAGGATAGGAGTATGGTAACCTAAATGTCATTTTATTCATAAAGCTGATATTTCAAAGTCTCTGTTTGAGTATAGCAAAAGGAGGCATTTTACAAGTGCCAGCAGTAGTTGCATTTTTACAAGTGCCAGCAGTATTTCAAAAATGGGGACTAGGTACCAGGACCTAGCTGTCCTCAAATAACATTCATATATCCCTACATGCCTCCCAAGTTTGTCATTAGCAAATGTTACTAGGCAACATGGGCACCACAGAAAAGTATTAAATTAAATAATACTTCAGAGTAATCTACAAAGAACTTCACAAATAATCTGTGATAATCTTTTCCCTTTCAGCAAATGTGGTTGTGACCTCTTTGTCCAATTCCTTATATACTTTGTATGTATTTTAAGCGCCACCTTCTCCAGCCTAGCTCATAGTTACCACACTTTTCAATACAAAATGATTTGAACCCAAAAATTAAACCTACAAATTTCTTCTGCCTGAAAAAAATAGTGCCTGTAAAAAAAATTGTGATGTGGCTATGGAAATCCCAGGTTATATTTTATTTCATTTTGCATTTACATCCACTTATTTTTCTCTCTTTCAAACTGTACTCCTGGGCCCAAAACCATACTTATTGCATGATGGTATAATTTCGTAATACATCTTCTTGGGAGTGATATTTTTTTTTAAATGCCAGGCAAATAAATGGACAATAATTTCCTTACTCTGTCCTGAGCCATCCATTATGGCATTCCAGCCTGGGCTTTTTTGCCTTTCATTTTCCCCAGCTTGCTACACCAACTACCAAAGAAGCATCACAATTGCAGAGATCATTTATAGAAATTATGGCTTTATAATCCCTGGAGTATATAACCCTTAGCACAAGCTACTTCATCTGGATACGTGCTGGCTTACACCATCTGAGAACCTCTCCCTTGCATTCAGATTTACTGCCCATCTGGAAGACACTGAAGCTAGAGTTTATATAGGACCAGATCTCAACTTAAGCCACATTAAAGAAGAAATCAGAACCAGCACATATAACATTTCTTTCAAACTATCTTTACGGCAAGCAGCACTGGTTTCCAACATGAAGATAAATCTCAGATACATCTATGAAGCCAACTATAAGATGGTAGGTGAGCAGGTTGAGTTAGTGCTCAGTCACCAGGGACGTGTCCCCCTGCACCCAGAAAGCGTGAGTGCTCTGGCATGGATACGCATGGTTAGCATACCTATGCCAGCTTCATCTCAATTATTGGAGTAATGATGACACTGAGAACATGAGAGCCTGAACTCGTCGTGAACCAGCACAAGCCTTCCACCTTGGCTTCGTTTGTGTTTGTTTTTGTGAGATAATAGTAAACATAGCTTGTCATGTTGCCAAATCTTCATTGAGAACAAAAGGTCATGCAGCTTTTGAAAGGAAAGATTACCAGAAAGCAATAAGGAGAAATGAGAAAAAAAGCAAAACCAATTTTGGCTGAAATTTCCCAGAAAGAGGCAGCCTGAGGAGGCTAGTCTGAAACGATATGAGACAAGAAACTAAGGATTAGCCTGGAAAGCATGTAAGGTTCTGAGAATAACCTCTTGCAGTGCAAAAAGCTGGACAAATATAACTAAGACAGTGTGATGAGTTCTGCCCATAATTTGTTAATCATAAAAGGAAAAAGCAAGACTTCGAATCAGATTAGCTGTTCAGCATATGAAGCATACGTTCCATAACAATAGTTATAGAATCCTCCCACAAAGGAGTTTTTGCTACTGCCAGATTATGTCTTTCTTTAAATCTGTCTTATGCTGCTGTTACTCCTGCACTCATGCTACCACTGTTTGAGTGTAGAACACGGCCAATGTTTAATTCTTGAGGCTTTGACAGCACATTAAAAGATGCTAACCTGCTTCTCTGAAAATCTTTTGCCCTGAAGGTCGCTGGTCCTTGGCTGTATCATAAAGTCTCTGATCAAGAAACCTCCATGTTATAGATGTCTCTTTCTACATATACTCTTCAAGGACAGGCATGATGGACTTTACAACAATGTTATGTTTAGCCATTGACTAAAGTTTTCTCCTGATAGACTTCCACAATTATAGTATCAGCTTCTCTGTATTTTATACAACAGGATAATTGACCATTTCTTCAATGGATCACCAGAAAATGCTTGAATAATTGGAGCGGATACAAAAGAACTCTAGTTGCTGTAGCCTAATAAATGCATTACTTCATCAGAAGTGTAATTTTGGATCTCAGCTTGTATACCGCATGCCTGTTTGAATACTTCCTTAGCATTAAGTTGGCAGTGCTTCACATTTAAAAGTGTCGTGCAGACATTAACTAATCAATCAGGTTTCTCATTATAATATTTTATCCTACTCAGTGGTGTTAGATTTGCCATATTATAAAGCACTATAAATGCCAGTCAGAAGATGGAGCGTGCCCTTTTTGATGCTTAATGCAGTTTGTTGTGCTACGTCTAAGACTGGATTGACTGATCTTGCATTTCTACCGTCATGTTTGCTGAAACACTGTATATTGGCAATGAATATACTTTTCTGTGGCACTGTAATGAATGCAACAACTAATCCTGATTTCCGCATACAATAAGTCTTCAGGAAATGACTATCTGCAATATATTTACCTTTGCTGTATTTTCCATGATTAAAATAGGGAAGCTTGAAAACTGTTGTGCCAGTTTAGCTCCTGGGGCAGTAAATGTCTGCTGTTGAACAGCACACAGGCAAAACTTTCGAGTATGACTTCCCTGATTCTGTTCACACAGCAGGTGGTGAAAGGCACAAGTATCTGTCCAAAGTCTGTGTTTGGTTTCTGCTATTTTTCTGAGTGGCTCAGAAATAAAAAGGTCAAATTTTAACCTCAAATGTACACTTTATCTCTTCAGTTAGTGTAAATTCATATAATTATATCCATTTTCAAAATTGCAATGATTTACTCAAGCTGAGATTCTTACCATGGGGTTGCAGTAGAAGGAAGGGGAATGCTCCTGTTCATGGGCAAAGTTTAATGACTGTCTCATAAATGCTGCCAGGGGATCGCTTTTGTTTAAGTCCTCTGAGGGATGAGCAGGCCAAAATGCTTCCTTACAGCTTGGTTTAGGAAGTGAAACAAGAGCATTAATCAGCTACTGGATACCCTAAACTACTTTACTGCTCTAAGCCTCCAAAGTTCAAAGGCAGCGAAAGTCCTTATCGATGGGCTTTGATTTCAGCCTCCCTTCTAAATCTGCCAGACTCCGTGCATAGGCTGCATGCTGGCTGCGGCACGCGACACGCACCCGAGCACAGGGACAGGCACGTAAAATCAAGCAGGAAATGTAAAGTTCTCCCGCCATCATGATTACTCACCTTTATAATTTTCATGTTTCAGGTTTCATTTCTTTTAAATGTGATAGCACAGACATCCCATCTGTGTGGCTTATAGAGATTAAAATGCATAGAATCCCTTAAGCCAGGTGCAAGAGGTGTGATTTCTCTTGAAAGACTGAGTTACCTTCCCTGGGAAAGTCAAGGCGACAGAGAAAACTGGTAGCACACTGACATACACTCTGCCAAAACAGCCCTGAAAGAAGGCAAGAAACCAGAGCAGTGCAAAAAGTGCTAACACGACTTTCTTTCACTAGCTTTTCCCCCCTGCCTTCAGGAGTATTGCTGTAAACAGCTGGTGAATAAATTAGCTTAGCTATGGACCATGCCGATCCTTAAGACTGCTTTTGGTAACACATTATATATGTATTTTTATATCTGTTATATATGTACTGTTACATCTGTATTATCCTGTATTCTATAAATCCTACATTTTTGAGCTCATACATACCTTATATAATTAGTTTACTAGATATGTATAACTGAAATTTAGTCCAGGCCCCTAGTTGTTTTGAGTGAGTATAGTATTAGAACGATTTGGAATTAAACGCATGGAAGAATCTGTCTCCAGGCATGTGGGTTATTACCATAAATATCTTCTGTTAGCAAAGGCAACAGTTATTGTCCAGTGATCTAAAAACAAAGACAGTGGATTTTTAAAGTATTTTAAAATACTTTTCTGAAAATTGCCTCGCTAACGGGAAGGTTGGTAGCTAATCCAAGAGCTGTTGTAAAAGTGATGTCAAAAATAATGAAAATAATAAAAATCTTATGACCAGCTTTTTAGAGGAAATACACTTCTGAAAGTTTTAAACGTATTTTCTTTATAGAGTAATGGAATGATAACATAGTTCATGCTTTTGAGAGAATTGATAACATTGTGACACAATCTTCTAAAAGGTAAAGAAAATTTCAATATTGACTTTTTTATTTCTTTCTTTTTCCATATTCAGATCCTGGGCAGAAAGCGTGGTGTAAAGACAGCAGTGCCTTGTGTTGGATCTCATTGGAGTTGTTCCCAGACAATGCTGCACTTTGGAAATCTGACTGGATTTGGGCTGTAACACTTGCTCAGTGGTTCTCCAGCTACCCGTTCCCTGGCACACATGCAATTCAATGAAGCTGCTGTCAGAAAGTATCCAGACCATGACCGTTTTGTCCTCTACTGAGAAGTCAAGCTCAGAGGGACCAAGCACTTACTTCACTTGGCAGCAAAGAAATACTGGTATTAGAAGAAAGGGCAATAATTTAACACGAGTACATGACCCTGTGTCACCCATCAGACAGGTAAAAAGCAGGAGTAAATGCAATTAAAGCCAGTGGATTTACTCTAATAAGTAACACATTTAGGAAGAAAATGAAGTCCTGATTGGAGATATATCTGGGAAGACAAATATGTGTTGTATGTGTTTCCACTAGTATAATTCTGCTGCTTTCTCTCTTGCTTCTCTGTCAAGTATAACCTTGGCATCTGGCTCCAGTTTTACAACAGGCAATCCACTATTTCCCCCCGCTAGCTTGTGTGTCACTAACTATGTGACCTCATTTCAGTGAGGTGAAAGAAATGCAGATTGGTTCATAGGCTACAGCAGAATGGGTGTTTCTCATCCATAGGTCTCTTGTAATTTAACATATAAACATCCTCTTGAGATAGTTTCCCATGGAGGGGGAGGAAAGAAAAAAGAAGCCATGTCAAGTGCGTGCTGAGACTGAGAGGAACACATCTGGTGAGGCCGCTCCGTGCATTAGCCTCGCAAGGTGATGAAGTGAAGTTTAAAATGTCACACGAGTGCCACAAGGGACGTCCCCAGAGGAGCTGCCGACTAGGTGCAGCTTTTTCTTCCTCCACAGTGAAAAGCATCTGTTATTCTTGCTAACTCGCTGATACCCCTGTGGGAGACGGGTTATAAATAAATAACCAGCAAAATAAATAAATAAATAAATAAATAAATAAATAAAAGAGTTTTTTTTTTTTTTTTTTCCTGCTTTAACATTTTTCAGTACTGGTAACACCATGCAAATGTGTCCAAATTTTCTGCCTTAATTTTTTTACATAAAAGCACTAATGATGCTTATCCTCATTGTGGAATGTTTTGAGGTTGACAAAACAAATAAAAGATACACAATTTCATTCTCACCTAATACTTAGAGGGCAAGATGTAACTATATTAAATATTTCTTTGACAGAATCAAGGATGGAGTCACGCTCCCCCAGCAACAGCTGATATGAGAGGGAAAGGAACTAGGTTAATTTTTTTCAGTCCTTTCTTTATTAGTCCATGACTCTGTGGAATTGGTTTAGCCTAATATTTGGTTCCATTAGGCCTCATACAATTTGCTATATTATTTAATTCAACAAAGAAATGTTTTGTGCGTATCATATACAAATGTTTCTACAGAGCCCATTGCATTACATATCCAGTAATCTGAATTTAAGGAGATGTTATCACATGTTATGCTTTAAATAATTTACATTTTAATGCATTTGTTGCTGACACAAAATAGATGGATACATAAATACGAGAGAACTTCTTATCCTGTTACAGTACAATCTGAAATAGTGATTAATTTGCTAAGAAATAGTCTGTTAGCTGTTTAAAAGAGTTATTCTACTGCTTTAGAAATATTAACATACAGAATAAAAATGTGTTAGATGTTCTATATAGAGCTCAAGTTAACCAGTTTTATGTAAAATTCAGAACTACCTTTCCACTGATAAAAACAGCTGATAAATTTAAAACAGAAAACCGGTGCTAGCAAACATTCAAAGAAGCCTCAGTTCTTTTGAGGAAGCTGCTTGGCCTAATTTTAAGCATCAGAATTCCAAAGAGATATAAAATACCAAGCAGACCACTTCAGGAAGATGTTTAAGCAAGGCTCTGTGCTAGTAAGTGATTCAAGAGACTCGTAAGACACAGATTTGTTTGTTGTTGTTGTTGTTGGTGGTGGTGGTGGTGTTTTTCTTATAATGTGAGATTACAGATTAAAAGTTATAGCAGAGCTGGAAGGAACTGGGAAACATCTTCATTAAAGCCGAGTGATGATTTTTCTGTGTGGTGACCTTACACTCTTCTGCAAAATTTACCATTTTGAATTTCTCACAAAATTCAAGAAAAGAAATAATTTCAAGTAATATCATGCTTTCTTTTTAATGTAACACAAAATCCAAACTTTTGTTTCCAAGTTATTTTTAAGTCTTTTAACCTTTTGTAAAAAGAAAGATCCACTCACACAGTGTCAGATGAACACTGGCGATGCTCTAAGCCTCAAGTCCTTCTGAGATGCTTGTGAAGTGCTACAAAGAAATTGAGAAGGAAAACTTGTCCTCATCTGTTCAACCAACTTGTTTTCTTAGCTGCAGCTTCTGTTCTTGTGGACACTCATCCTGCATAGAGGGAGAGGTTTCTGTAGCCAGAAGCAGAGCTCTGTTTGCGGCAAAAAAAATCTGAGATGGTGACCAGACCTCCAAAAGAGCGGGCTGATGAGAACTGCAAACCTCAGATACCACAGACATCCCCATTATCCTGAATTAGGTTCTTTGGGTCTGCAGTATATGACATAAGATCATGAAGTCAGTAGGACCTGGAGGTTCCTGTGCCTGATCTGCTGAGGGTTTGCAGGAAAAAAATCACCTCTGCAGTGAAGTGTAAGAAGGAAATGCAAATTTTCTATGAAAGCTTTCTGCCAAGGACTGATATCTTTGAAGTTATTTAGGTCTAAAATACCATCAACTTCTGCCTTGAATTCTGTACTGCAGGAGAAATAGTTGCAAGTCAAAGTAAAGTGGTGGATGAGATTCAGAGGACTCATAATGACAACACAGAACTATTGATAGAAAAAAAAAAAAAGAATCTAGAAATGACATAATTTGGTCCATTCTGACATTCATAGGTATTTTCCTACGTATTTTTAGAGTTCCTTGTGTGGCAGTAAGTATTTTGACCACAAAGTATAATGGTATGAATGACATGCTTATTAAAGCAAATAGAGCAGAAAAGCTGGGAAATCAGAATTGCTCTGGAACAGAGAATTTCAGAGATCAAGAAATAATCAAAAGAACTTTTCAAAATTCAGATATTGAAAGGAAAATCAATCCCATTTTCTCCTTTCCAGTGTTCTGCTAGAACATCCTGAAGGATGGTTCTAACATACTCATGGATATGAGTTATTACTGAGACAAAACTGCAAGAGCTTTGTCATAAGTACCCTAAAGGCTAAAGCACAAAGAAGAAAAATAATTGTATAATCAGAATATCACAGAAGAGTGTAACTCATCCAAGTTTCCAGCTCTCCTAAACTGTTGAACATGCCTTGATGATACTTTTTAAATGTTAAAACCAGAATTTATTAGACACTGAGGTTTTATATTGGTCTAACATTATTTTGTGAAGGGTAAATATCAATTTATGACTTTTAAAACATGTATATAGCAGAATTGTACACTGGGGACTGGCAAGGAAGGAAAGCATGCAGCAAATGACCCCAAATTTTGTCAGTTAGTCACTGAGGTATCTAACCAATGACTCTAATTCTGAACTAAGAGAAAAGTTTTCTAAGGAAAAAAAAAAGGTCTTATGTTTTCTTGGCCTATTACATGGTTCTATTTTGCAATTAATTTTACTTACACTGCATCACAAGATGCCAGTTCTTCTCAGATGTTTGAGCACATTTCTGAGAACGTGCTCTAACACATTCTCAGAAACCAATCAGGAATAAGAAGTGTAACCACAAAATTTTTAAGGATTGATTGATCTGATGATTATTTGTTTAATACAGAATTAATGAAAGGGAATCTAATGGATGAGAATGAGCAGAGAGACATTAAAATACCCCAAATTAACTTACATTAGCTGTTCTTCATAAGGATCATATTATTATCATGGGAAAGTGGTGACTGCGTTTTAATTATATTTGCAATGTGTAAATAGGAGAAAATCCAAACCAGTGAGATATATACTTGATACTTTCAAAGGGACAGTTTCACAAAGCTGAAAATAATTATGAGCCAGATCAGGCAGGAGGCAGAATTTAATTAAAAACATACGAATTATTGTTTCAGAACACTTTAATGGGTACTCAGAAATCCACAGTCTCACATCTGTGAAAGGCCACAGTGGTTGAAACCCTAAACAGACCTAGCAAAGCAGCTCCTCATATGCATATGCAAAAATGCACTAATACATAAATACATACATACGCAACACCAAACAGGGTGTATAGAGTATTTTAAAAAAAGGATGATTAATAATAGTAATTGATACAATATTAGTATTTTAGAATTCTAGTACTGATAAGAGATGGAAAATGGCACATGTAGAATTCTTGACCACCAGAGTTAAGGAAATCAAGGTCCCCTGAAAGTTTGTAATTTTTTTTTTTTTTAATGGCATTTCTTTGCGGAGGTTAGGTAGATTGAAGAAAATGGAAAGATGGTGAGAAGGCAAGGTTTTCCTTTTCACACATTTTCAATTGGGAAACCTGGAAAAATGACAAACAGCAGCTTCTGGTGCTGGACATTTTTATACAAGTAAGTACTGATAATTGCTTTTAGCAAGTTTAAGGTGTGGAGAAAGAGCCCTTAGGATATTTTATTTTTAGTTTTAATAGTAGTCATAGCTCAAGAAGCTCGGACATCAGAAGAAAACTAACATTGTATTAACATTTCTGCTAACTTGTATGAATATAAAGGGGTCCATGTTTGAATACCAACACAGAGCAGATATTTTTAATGTATCATGCAAGCGTCAGATTCACTTTTATGATTTCTAAGACTTTTTTCAATGATCTGAAAGAAAACAAAAAAGCCATTGCTCTCAAAATTTACGGATTATTTTGGTCAAATACTGATGAACTCACAACTTATATGGAAGACGAATCAGAGCATAGTGGTGCTTTGGGTAAAGAGGTATAAACAGACAAAATACTCATCCATCATCCATATTGATTAATGTCTTAAACATGAGATTCTACTTCAGTCAAAAGCTCTCAGATGATATATATTTGGATCTGAATCTCCGTTCAGGAAAAACAAGCATAAGAAAAAGTGGAAAAATGAAAAGATTTCATGAATGTGCCTCCCATCTGCTTGTAAGTTTCATCAGCAGCACAAAGCGGAACACCTCCAGTGATCCCATATTTACCATGTGAACTGCCTTATTTCAGGCACTGAGGGACTCTATTACAGTGAAAAGGTCTTGTTTTTAAAAACAGGACATTCTTTAAAGAGCTTCACTTGTAGCTGAGACAAAAGGTGCATTAAATTCTATGGAAAGCAATCTATTCTCCAAAACAATATTAATGTTCAAGACAGTAAGCCTTTTAATTGTGCTTTATAGGACTTTTGATTGCATGTTAGGTTTATAAACATTATTATATTATTATGTGTTATTGTAGTTGATGCAGTTAAAAATCCCATGCAGACCTATGAGAAACTTCCTTCTGTAAATGCAAAGAGAAAAAAAAGAAAATATTATCACTATTCACTGGTGAGATAAAAATTGACAGCACATAAGGGATGGTTCTCATTTCTGTACACCTCTGAAAGTAGCAGCAAGGTCATGATCAGTAGAAGTATGTCAGGAATTCACAAAGATCAAAAGACAACCATACCTCTGTCAAATATTTTTTCAAGTCACATCTGATTTTAGAATAGATACATGTAGTGCTCTGAGGTGGGATATCAGAAGACAGAGTTTCTAGCTGGTAATAACTCCTGTGTGCACACACATATTCCTTCTTCAGAAGGAGTACTTTAAAAGGCACTAAAGCAAATCAAGGGCTTTGAGATGCTTTGTGTCAGCTGCATGCCATTTTATCTTGCAACAAGGGACTGGGTGAGCCACTCAAGCTGTTTTTGATCCTTCCACAATTCTTCTTGTAATGTCTCCAGATAATTATGTACTAGGAAAATGTCAAATCAGACATAGACACACGGGGCACACACTTTGATAATGTTCTAACCATAGGGTGATTGACTATGTAACTACATATATGGTCCTAATCACCAGACTATTGAGCATCCCAGGTATTTAATTCTGTTGATTCCCACACCCTGCTTATGAGGTAGGGGAGTTTCTTTAGCATGTGTTCGGTGAGGGAATTGTGTTATTTGATAAACCAGAGTACTTACTCAAAGTTATGCAGGAATTCTTTGCAGACACCATAGACATAGTCCAGATATTAATTGCACAAAGATTCATTTTAGAAGGATAATTTAGAATAGCAGAAAATACACTACAACTCATAGTTCAATTTTATGTAGAGATTTGGAGGATTCAAAGTTGAAAACTTTGCAGCATGAAGCATTTCTTCCTTAGCCCTGTCTAAGCAGATACCAAATTTATTAGATTTTCTACAAAATTAACTCAGATATTCGTCTAGGAGTCTCTTTGAACCACGCCTTATGATTCTAGATTAGCAGATGGCTTCAGCGAACTGTGGCAAATAAGCAGAATGGCTTCAGTTGTAGACATTTCCATGCTGCTGGGGCTTTGTGGCTCCCTTCCAGGCTGGAGCTGGCTCAGGGCTCCCTTGCATGCCCTTGCTGCCCAGAAGTAAAGACTTTTCATGTCCCATGTGTATATTGGGCAGGAATGGCACACAAGAGAGAACAAAGGGATAATTGAGATGACTTAGCCTGCAACAGAGGAGCTGCGTACAAAGTACTGTATCTATTTTTGGACTGGACTTAGAAGGTCACCTTTGAGTTCTTGATGTGTTCCACAAAGGAGATGTCTTTGCCTATTGGCTTGTCTCGCATGGTACAGTTTTTGCTAAAATGCTTGACCATAACTCACTTCTGTCTATGTAACTCATGACTGGCATCAGAGAGGCTACCAACTAACATCAGATTGACATTCTAAGACAGTCTTTTAGTGGTCATTTCTGGACTCGTATCTGGGTCACTTACCTTTCAGTCACATGTCATGATTTTATCCTTCTCCCCTTTGTACTCAGAAACTTTACACTCAGTTTGCACAGAAATAATCCATGGAGTGACTTGGTTTATAGTAAGTGCTAAGAGCCTTGGTTGTTGCCCTTGAAAGTTTTGGTGTAATGCACAATGGTTAGCACAGTGCTAACCAACAGTGCTAATCAACTTTTAAAAATTCAGGAGTAAACCAGAAGTGATTTAAGAGTGGAAAAAAATATATATTTTTGTAGATGCAGACTTTGGCTTCTGAAATAGGAACAGCTATTGACAACAGTTGTTTCCTCTACCTACATTTAACATACTAGCCCCACTTGTTCTGTAACATTGAATAACAAATTACAAATAATATCTGTAAACATTCTCCTCTTTATTATCTTTTTTATTTGTCCTCTTTCTTTACTTGTCTCTGTATAGTCTTTTTATTGTTGTACTTTGCAATGTGACAAGCAAGTTACCTGAGATGGAGGCTGCATTGGTCAGGATAACATGAGAATTGCAACAAAATTACAAATAAATCACATGATTTCTGACAGCTCAACTTAACAGTTTTCTGGCTCTAATTAAATTGAAATAAGTATTCTTAAATCATGATTTGTCTAACTAAACAGACTGAGTTCACAGAATTCAGGCTTTTTATTTGCATTTCTTATTATAGGAGAATAAGAATTTCTCATTAGTTTTGAATCTTCTAAAGAATTACAATGCTTCTGCTGCAAAAATAATGTAGACAGAAAAGAGAGAACCATTGTGCACAGGTCACCTGTCAGGTGTACAGGTGTACAGGTCACAAAGCCACCTAAATATATGTATTTTGTTTCAAAAGTATTACTCTGCTTTCCTTTTTTTGTTTTTATTTCTTATTTCTAAGGTATTTTGATATCATTCACACTCTTTTGTTCTGCAGCTCAGTAAAAAAGTCTGTATTTTTTTTGTATTCTGAAAGAGTGCTTTCCAAGTGTTTCATAACGCTTAAATCCTGAGAGGTTTCCTGAATTTTGTTGTACTGACATATGATAGACAAATAAAAGGAATTGTAAATAAAGAGAGTAATTTTTGGAAGTTCTATAGTTTATGATCACTTGGCTGCATTTTCAGGCTCAAATCTACCTCCAGTATACCTTACTTTCTAGGAAAGACTGATGCACTGGTTCAGCGAGTTTGTTCTTCAACTAAATTAGTTTGCTTTTTGCACTGCAGGGAGTCACTTGTAAAACTTCCACACAGCAAGGTGTGAAGAGACTGGTGATAACAAACCATGAATTATACAAAGATGTAATTCAATTCATAGAATCACCAAAAGCCTAAATGCTTATTAGATACTTACATTTGCACAAAACTTATTTATAAATAAATAAAAGTGTAATCAGTGCATTTGTTTTACTAAGCTTTCAATTTAAGAGGTGGATTGGAATAGCATGAAAACTAGCTCTTTGCTTTGGTGCAAAGGTGTGGTAAGGAATAATGTTAGGAACTAACATTTAGCCAACTTCAAAGGAGGATTCATTCTGAATTTGATTCACAGGAGTGAGTGAGTTTTTCAAAAATCCAGTCCAGCCAGCTCATTCAACAAAAAAATACACTAAATATACTTTTTCTGTGTCATCTAGCTTTTTTTTTGATTTTTTTGAGCTTGTTTTGTTAAATACAAACATTTTCCAGTGAAAATTATATCATTTTAAGCCTGCTAGAAATAAGTTGTTCTCTGAGCACTCTCGACTAATCCATCAGAAACAGAACGAAAAGACTTCCAGCGATCCTAGAATAAAATAAAATAAATAATAATAGTAATAAATTACTGATCCTCATTAGACTAGTGATTTTGCCACAAGTTAATAATATGATCAAGGAATAATACTGGTTGGAAGATCTTGTTCCTGGGGCAGAAAAGTTGATAAAATGGTACAGAATATGCTCCAGAGTATGCTCTGGCAATCATACAATCCAACATCCTGCTCAAATCAGAGATAACTTCGGAGTAAGACAGAGCTTCTGTGGGAAATCTGTTCCAGTGCTTAACTACTCTCCTTTTTTTTTTTTTTTTTTGATTTTGTACCACTGAAAATTCCTCAGAATTACTACCTTTCACCCTATTGATCCCACCTCAAATTGAATCTATCTACCTACTTGATAAGAGTCTGTTATCTTGGTTTTGATGAAGATGTTGAAGAGTGTTAATTCCACTGATGTTGCTCATAGCCGGCCATTAGTTAGTCCATGAGCCATTGACTGCTACTCTAGCTAATTGTCAGTTTTTCACCCCTCTGATAGTCTGCTGCCTAGGCCAAATAGGCCAAAGCAATAAAAATGTTAAGAAAGAGCATCCTGAAATTCTGCTGAGGTTTCTCATACAGGTTTCTCATATACATCACAAAAACTAAGCAGTTGGCCAGGCTCAGTTTGTTCTTCATAAAACCATGCTGGCTGTTCCCAGTCAGCTTCCTGTTCTCATGTACCTGGAAATTAAGTCCATGAGGACTTAATCTAATCTTTCCATTGACCACGGTGAGATTGATTGGCCCTTAGTTGCCTCATTCCTTTTCTTGCCTTTTGTGAAAACAGGTTTAACATTTGATTTTGCTCAATGACCTGGCTAGCTCCCTCAATATCCTTAGATATATCTCTTTTAGTCCCATGGACTATGTGTTCAACTTACTTCATCGGTCTTTTATCTTCCTCTGTTGTGCATCTCTCCCCTAAACTTTACTATTTGGCAGAGAGATTTGGGAGGCCCGGAACAGTTCGTCATTGCCTCTGTGGGTGCCTCACTGAATGTTCACATTTTCTCTGTCCTTTGTCTCTAGGACATCCATTCAGTTTAGCTGCAGGGCCACTTTTCTTGATCTTTTTTTATGTTGACATAGAAGTCCTGCTTAATGTCTTTCATGCCCTTTGCCAATTTTAGCTCCAGCTGAGCTTTGGCCTCCCTTGCTCCCTCTCTGGATTCCTGGACAGCGCTTCTATATTCTGTACCCCATT